>RQTK01000974.1:130838-150161 GCA_003991915.1 Elysia chlorotica
CTTCTTCTTCTTCTTCTTCTTCTTCTTCTTCTTCTTCTTCTTCTTCTTCTTCTTCTTCTTCTTCTTCTTCTTCTTCTTCTTCTTCATGCTGCTTCTTTTCCAACGTCCGTGGGCAGCATCTAGGCTATGTTGCCGACAGACAACATGGTAATTATTAGGTGTTGCCACACAAAGACACAATGGGGGATAAAAAGGCCTCAGTCTCAGTCGCTCACCTCATGCTAGCAGTAGCGACCAACGCGGTCTAATCGAAATTTGAACCCGTAAACTCATTAAAACAAGTGTGCTCTATAGACTGAGCATCCACCCTCCCTCCTTCTCTCACGGTATCAATTAGACTTGGAATTGTGCAGTTGGTGAGAAAAACATTTTACAGTATTTTCGCTTTTCTTTTAATCCACAGTTATCCCTTGGCCTCAAATATCAACTTAGCGTGGATAATGGCAATACCAAATCCTTAGCTAAAAAAAGCAGCAAGGGAAAAATTAAAGTTCACGGCAGAAAGATTGGTCAAAAGTGATAAAAACAACTGTTCAGCAAGAGATCCATGGTTAGAATCTCAGAAAACAGGTGAGCTCCGTTTCCGAATATTTTCCTGGAAAAGTCTATTAGAGTTAAATTTGATCATCAATGTGTGGCGTCAGTTTTTGATACGTACAGAACAAAAGAACTACAGCATGGACCAATCGACAAACATACACATTGAATCTATCATTATAATTGTCTTCGTCTCAAACTTAGACATTTGTTCAAATCCAAACCGCTCCATCATACAATCCCAAATTTTACACTAAAATTACAAATGAGCCAGAGAATTTTAGAATCATAAAACTAATAATATCAAACGCCTAATCAATTTTTTAACGAAAATTAACGAATTAATAAAACTGAAAATGTATTTAAAAAAACGAACAGACAAAACAATTACTGCTTCCTCCCCTCCCTTGAACAACAAACAAATCTAAAGTGCTATAAATATTGGTTCTTTTTATTTTTTATTAGTGCGTGCGCAAATTTTAGAGCGCACAGTGCACCGTTTTCTTAGAACGCTTGGTTAATTATTAATTCTGATAATAAATCATTGAGCCTGAAGTTATAGATCCTGAGGATACACAATTTTGAGTTCAGCACAGTTTAAATTTAGCTGTAATACTTTAGCTTTTTCCACCCTACAGTCCCAGGAATTTCGCGAGTTCCTAACTAGTTTTACAATTAAAAAAAAAAGATAAAGAATGATCTTTTTAACAAGAAATGAAAAGGCAGGACGGAACAATCAACAAAGATAAAATTTAATGGTAAAATCTCACATACATACAAACAAACAAAATAAAAAAATTGGGACCATAAATAACAATTTCACTCTAAGTTTATATTATAAGATATACGATACGAAACATTGTAAGGTGTCAGTATGACATAATATTCAAAGGGATATAGCCCAAAAAATTAAGTATAATACAACGAAAGTTATTTCCCATCTATTTCGTTCATAATTTTATTCGCGTTCTATTCATTGCTTCTCCTAACATGGTGATCGCGTCAAAACTCTAATACTAGGCCTATCTTATTCCTATTACTATAAAAGAGATTACAACTTGGAATACATAGATATTTCTTATCCCCTCCGATTAGAAAAATTGCAATAGACCAATAGACCAAATATATAAGGGTATAATTTTAACGACAACTGTTTAGCTGTTATAAGCTCGTTTGCTTAGCGTGTAAGTCTAACAAACAGAGATCCGCAGTTTGAATTTCAGTTGATACCCAGGCTCCATAATTCATAGGATTGTGAAGGCGGACGTAAAGCTCAGCAAAGATTTATCTAGTGTCTCGCTTTGGTTAACGTTTTTCTGGCTGCGGACCCATTCACTGTTATAAACAAACATGTTAAGTAAGTTTTGAAGTAATTAAAATCATTGATTTATGTAGCATCGGTAGGTTTTGTATTTCACTTCAACGCAGCTGCAAAGAACTGCTGCCTTTTTCTTTATGGCCTCAGGCAAAAGCAGCGCAAGCTCAGTGATCGTAAAATACTATGCGTTTAATTTTTTTTCTCTCAAATATTATCGAACATCACTCTTAAAACAAAGTACATGTAGAAACGTTATAGACATTACCATAATGTTTATTTTGAAAGTGACATCGTAAAATAAGGCGGGGAAGGGGCTGCTTTATTTACTCAAAATCAAAGTAGCCTTTCCCTGTAATTTAAATTAGTTTATCTCCAGGAAAGATCACATCTTATTTAATAACTTGATACAGATGCAGCCACTATTATGTTAGCAGATTGTTCATGTGGAGTTAAATCAAAAGCTAGATTCTGGGCCTAGATCTTTACCAAGGGCTGTAAGTACACTTCGCGGTAGTTTATAACTCGTAATAATACTTTTTATTCCTATAGCGTAACGACGAATTGTAATCCTTCTCATTCGCATATTCTTACGGCGAATTGTAATCCTCTTATTCGCACATTCTTACGACGAATTGTAAAATTTCTATTCGCATTATCCTTACGCCTCGTTGTAAGCTACTGCTTGTACGCACGCCCCCAGAGTCAAATGACCAGGATTCTTTTTGTACAGTACGGAATTTTCTGAATAATTACAGTAAAGTGAACTAGAAAGATTACACTGTTTTCCGTCTCTGCCTAGAGATAATTTGCTATTGTTTTTTACATCTTCCCTAGGTTTCCGAAATAATTCTCAACGGAGATGAGTGCATCAGCTGAGATTCAAATTACGGATTCCTTGTTGTCAGCAAGGAATTCTTCTAACGGTCTTTTTAAGTTTCCCGTGTTAATGACTATGCTCAGTTTTAGAGACTGAGGCATGGAGTAGAAAATAGTACTTGCCGTGTACATGTGTAAGGGTAATGACCTCACGACTGAAAAGGGTTAAATGGGTACAGTAAGCTCTTAAGTTCATTCAATGGAAAACATAACAGGTTCTGCGCATGCGCTTCTATGATATACTTTGTGATTTTTCTAAAGTACATTGTTTTTTACGATGCGGATCGATATTTCGTTTATAGAATTGTCTAGTCCGCGGTGGCCATTTGAAGAGTATTTTCTGATGACCATTTTGATCTTATCTTATCTGTTGCCTGTCAGTGTCGCCACTTATGATGGTAGCTGACAATGTCAATGTCCAGATAAATTCACGCCACCTTCTCAGTCCTAACAATGCCTGAAGAGGGATGTTGTCGCCAGCATTGTGTTTTTCTTAACGATTTCCGTGTGTTGTAAATGCGGTTAACTCTTATTTCTTGAGCTTTCCATCTTTCCTTGCAATACTGTTTTCATGAGAGGTAGTTTTTTGTCTCTAACTATGTGCATGTATCCTTGATATTTTTATCTTTTTCTTTTAAACTATTTAAAGGCGCTGCTTCATAACATTCAGCGCTTTCGTTGGTTCTATGAACCTAACACTTAACTGTATCCTGTAGAAACACAGTTTAGGTACCAGTGTAGGTTTTAACCAGTTTTTAAGAGACCAGGCCTCACTCCCATATAGTGCGACTGGTCATACAAGTACCTTTAATATTTTGAATTAAGGGGTTACAGTGACTCTGCCATCTTTTGACATAATATTTTTTATATAAACTATCTGAAAATTGAAAATGGAATAGACTCCCTCATCTTTTAAAATGCATGCAAAGGTTTGTTTATTCTGAGAAACCACTCGGTCTGGGTTTTGGAATACCCTCAATTGCCCCACAAGCAAAGGCCGTTTATTTGCCTCCCATGTTAGCGAAGCTAAGAAATCAGCCCTACAAAACGTCTGGGCAGTTTTTAAAGATAAAGAATTGAGTTTGAGTATGTTGCTTACCGTACAAAATCAACACTACAGAAGCTATATTGTGCACGGACCCCAAGCCATTTTTACCTATGTGATAGACAAACGTATTTACATGGTAGTTAGAGAAATTCCAACCTCAGAGCTTTGCTCAAAAAGACGAAGAGGAGTATTCAGGGTTCTGTGTTGGAAAACTGAAGCACACACAAGAGAGAGAGAGAGAGAGAGAGAGAGAGAGAGAGAGAGAGAGAGAGAGAGAGAGAGAGAGAGAGAGANAGAGAGAGAGATAGAGAGAGAGAGAGAGAGAGAGAGAGAGAGAGAGAGAGAGAGAGAGAGAGAGAGAGAGAGAGAGAGAGAGAGAGAAAGGGAGATTTGAATTAAAATAATACAGTAAAGAATTGTGTTAAATGAATAAATCATGAAAGGATGCAATATAAGAAAGATAAAATCTCGAAAAACTCATGATAAAAAAGCGCCGAAAGCTGAGTTCGTTGATGCTCTGGACTTGCCAGTAAGACTTCCGTCATTCGAATCTAAGCTTTTAAATCCACTTCATTTCGCGAATGGGTGCTAAAACTAACGTCTGACAATTTTATTTACAGCGACCTAACCAGTTGGAAAGTAAGCGGTCCTGTCAGAAATCAAACTAGGGACTTCCCGATGAGCCACGTAAGCTCGGTAAATGTGGCTTTGTTAACATTCTCGCATTTTTAGTTCCACATTGAGAGGCCATGAAGCAAATCGTGAGCAAAGTGGGTTCGTTTTTTTGTTTTGTTTTTGTTTTAAAACAGGTTACAGCTACACGAATCGCTTACCGAATCCACGCCTCGCTCTTTTCGCTTGGAAGAGGTCAGTATTCCAACGAAGTGCTGGATCTTTCACAATTATCGGAATTAGCACTCTCTTATATAATATTTTCTCCGAAGGTTAGAGGCGAGGTAAACTGTTCTGCTAAAAATATTTTTCTATTGTCTCCTAAGCTTTGCATAAATATTCCTTTTCTTTAGCGCGATTTCGCTTACTGAACCATCTAGTCCATGTAATCAGCTGTTGTTATATGTACACTGACATAATTATGTTGGTTAAGATCGAGACTTTGCCTTTATTCAATACACGTTGCATGCGTTGATATTAGGAATGCTTTATCCGCAGTTTTGATACATTTAGACATGGCAGCATGAAAATGTTTTGTGTGGAAAGATGAATCATCGCAATAAGAACTGCAGAGATCGACAGCCGGGTTATAAAATAAGAGAAGTATTGTGATTAACTGAATGCCCTAGTTGTAAATCTGCATTATATGTTTAATGACGCTGCGCTGTAAAGCTCTCCAAGTATAGATCTAATCTTTTCAATGTCACATCGTCAGGCTGACATCGACGATACCAGGATAAAGGTCGACGATCAGCGGCGGACCGCTCTTCGCTCATACACGCGAAGCTTGAGTCTTTCTTGACCATCTATCTGGGCCAAAGCGTACCCAGTGGTTACACGCATAGCTAACTTTTCAAATATTCAAAAACTAAGCTTATTTCATAAATCATTTTCATTGTGACCTTATTTTATTACTATCTGAGACTAAATATACTACTTGGGTCTATACTTATAAAGGCATTCTAGAGAAATGTGTGTTTAAAGTTTTGAATCGAGAGCCGGAAAACAATGGTGGGCGTCCAACACAGACCATCACAGATCAAATTTTGCCTCAGTGTTGCAGACCATCACAGATCAAATTTTGCCTTAGTGTCGCTATGCACAAGTTGTCGGCCCGGCATCGGAAGCTTTTATCCGTCGACCGACATACTGTGTATCTCGACAAACGAAAAACCACTAAAAATAGATAGCTGCATATATAATTATCTATAGATATCATTTAAAAATTTTGTTTACTATTAAAATATACTGTTTCTGCCCAAAGTTTACAAAACGTATTTCTGTCCCAAAAAAAAGAACGCCGCGTATAGCAATTATTTTATTTCACGCTGTATATTATCTTTCTTCAGAATTACGACAACCTTAAATAGAAACGCGTTTCGCTTTCTTCGATGTCATTTTATTAAAATTGAAATTAATTGTGTGCTTTTAGCAATAATTTATTTTAAAACAAAACATAACAAATTAAAAAATATATAGAGCGTGCTGTCAAATTTAAACAGAAATGTATAATGCGACATTAATGCAAAATATCATAAAATTATGATGCTTATAGACACTCCCGTTCCCAAAAACTTCTATGTCCAATCAAAAAGGATGCGAGGAGAGACAAAAGGAGAGTGACAAAGCGATGTAAACAGACAAAACAGAGAGACAGATAGACACACAACCAGACAGCCAGAAAAGACAGTGACAGGTAGAAAGACAGAGACATAGATAAAGTTACACATAAACAGAGACAGAGCGAGAGATATAGACTAAGAAACTGGGAGAGTAGCGAGAAAGAGAATAGAAACATACAAGGCATAGACAGCGAGAGAGAAAGAGAGAGAGACAAAGAGAGAAAGAAAGAGAGAATGAGAGAAAGAGAGAGAGAGAAAGAGAGAAAGAGATAGATAGATAGATAGATAGATAGATAGATAGATAGATAGATAGATAGATAGATAGATAGATAGATAGATAGATAGATAGATAGATAGATAGATAGATAGATAGTTAGATAGAGAGAGAGAAAAAGAAAGAGAGAGTGGGAGAAAGAGAGAAAGAGAGAGAGATAGATAGAGAGAGAGAGAGATAGATAGATAGAGAGAGAGACAGAGAAAGAGAGAGATTTAATTTCCAGGATTGAGTAAGGCTATCAGCCTGCAGTCGGGCGCTTTGCAAGCAGAATCAATCACAGAGGCGCGCGCGGGCAGACTGAAGTGGCTCACTTCCTTAGGGTGATCATCAGAGAGTGATAGTCCGACTTCTGACGCAAACGGCTGGCATACCCGCCGACTTCAAAACGTGGGGTTTAGTCAGTGAATTGCAAGTTAAGTTGAGTAGAGAATGAGTTGTTTGCGTAAGTACTATAAATGCTATATTGTGGATGGATCCAAAGACTGACGTCTGATAATTTTAGGTGCTGTCACACACGACATGGCGGGGAGATCTGGACTCCTGTCACAGCCGGTCACATTACTACTGACATCGACTAAGCCAGTAAGTATTTTTGGTGATTTACAAGTCGTGCGGTGAGATTGGATTAATTTTTAACTTCCATATCTTAGTAGTTAATAGATGAAGGTGTGGCTTAAAAATCTACTAAGCCGTGAGTTCTCTTTCCATAAAACAAAGAAGTTTATGATATATAATAATAAGCATACATAAAGGAAACAATGACACTTTTTTGTGTTTAGGGCTACGCCTCTAAAAATAACAGGCAAAGACATCGAAACAAATACAATTTTCAGTTTTGCAGTGAGGGTCAAAGTAAGCTTTGTTATCGAACATGTTCACACCTCTCAGATTCACATGAAGATTCTTATGAAGAGTCGTAAGCTACCGTGACATTATACTCACGGCCCCTCATGTGGATCAATTGTTAAGTTTCATTATTTTGGTCTTTTGGTTAATGGACGTTCATCTTCGTTAGATAGGACACACCGAGGACGGGCCTGATAATGTTTGTATGTTCGATACTAAGACTTCTGTGTCAGCCGGACCAATTCTTCTGGCATCGACCCAAACAATAGGATCTACTGGTGCGTACAAATGCCTGCAGGAAAGAGAACTTTGCGTAAATAGTAAACTAATATTTTTGGTCAGTTTGTAGTTAGGTTGGTAGGTAGTGTTAGTAAGTTAGTTTGTTAGATTGATAGTTATTCAGATAATTAGTTGGTTTGTTAGATAGTTATTTAGTTTGTCAGATAGTTTGCTAGTAAGTCATATTGATACGTTTGTGGTTAATAAGATTGTTTGTTCTTGTTATTAGTTAATTGGGTAGGTACTAGGTAGTTAGTACTAGCTTGTTCTTTCGATTACGACGAAATTTTTCATTTCGATAAGGAGGGTTAGATTGATGGTAAGTCAGTTAGTTAGATATAGATAGATAGATAGTTAGTTAGCCTTATGAAGAAATCCAAAAGTGTTTTAATCCTTTCCGGCGTTACCATAATGGTGCAATAAATAAGTAATAAGCATTGAATTGTTGCCCGCATGTGGTCACTGGACCTTTCTGGTAAGGTCGGTGTCAGCCAGTGACAATCTCTTTACAGACTAGATAGGCTAAGCAACACGTCGGCACCAGACAGACAGGAAGTGATCGCCAGTCGAGATAAGACACCCACTCTCAGCATTTAAACATGGGCCTCGGTTTGATTTGATTAATTATTTATTTCAAGCTAGAGGAATCATTATAATTGGGAGCACAGCGTAGCAAAGCGATGTAAACAGACAAAACAGAGAGACAGATAGACACACAACCAGACAGCCAGAAAAGACAGTGATAGATAGAAAGACAGAGACATAGATAAAGTGACACATAAACAGAGACAGAGCAAGAGATATAGACTAAGAAACTGGGAGAGTAGCGAGAAAGAGAATAGAAACATACAAGGCATAGATAGCGAGAGAGAAAGAGAGAGAGAGAGAGAGAGAGAGAGAGGAGAGAGAGAGAGAGAGAGAGAGAGAGAGAGAGAGAGAGAGAGAGAGAGAGAGAGAACGAGAGAGAAAAAGAGAGAGATTTAATTTCCAGGATTGAGTAAGGCTATCAGCCTGCAGTCGGGCGCTTTGCAAGCAGAATCAATCACAGTGGCGCGCGCGGGCAGACTGAAGTGGCTCACTTCCTTAGGGTGATCATCAGAGAGTGACAGTCCGACTTCTGACGCAAAAGGCTGGCATAGCCGCCGACTTCAAGACGTGGAGTTTTGTCAGTGAATTGCAAGTTGAGTTGAGTAGAGAATGAGTTTCTTGCGTAAGTACTATAAATGCTATATTGTGGATGGATCCAAAGACTGACGTCTGATAATTTTAGGTGCTTTCACACACGACATGACGGGGAGATCTAGACTCTTGTCACAACCGTCACATACTACTGACATCGACTAAACCAGTAAGTAGTTTTGGTGATTTACAAGTCGTAGAGTGAGATGGACCTTTTAATTTCCATATCTACATATTAGTAATTTACTAGATAAAGGTGTGGCTTAAAAATCCCCAAAGTCGTAAGTTCTCTATCCATAAAACGCAAGGTTTCCGATATATAAACATAGGCACACACAAAGAAACAATGATAATTTTTATTTGTGGTTAAGGCTAAGTTTCCAAAAAAAAAAATAACAGGCAATTTCACCGAAATAAATACAACTTTGCAGTGAGGGTCAAAGTAAGCTTTGTTATCGAACATCTTCACAACTCTCAGATTCTTATGAAGATTCTTATGAAGATTCTTATGAAGAGTCGTAAGTTACCGTGGCGTTGTACTCATGGCCCCTCATGGGGATCAATTATTAAATTTCGTTTGGTCTTTAAGTTAATGGACGTTCATCTTCGTTAGATAGGACACACCATGGACGGGCCTGATAATTTTTGTATGTCTGATACCAAGACTTCTGTGTCAGCCGGACCAATTATTCTGGCATCGACCCAAACAATAGGATTTACTGGTGCGTACAAATGCCTGCAGGAAAGAGAACTTTGCGTAAATAGTAAACTAATATTTTTGGTCAGTTTGTAGTTAAGTCGGTAGGTAGGCCTAGTGTTAGTAAGTTAGTTTGTTAGATTGATAGTTATTCAGATAATTAGTTGGTTTGTTAGATAGTTATTTAGTTTGTCAGATAGTTTGCTAGTAAGTCATATTGATAAGTTTGTGGTTAATAAGATTGTTTGTTCTTATTATTAGTTAATTTGGTAGGTAGTTAGTACTAGCTTGTTCTTTCGATTACGACGAAATTTTTCATTTCGATAAGTAGGGTTAGATTGATGGTAAGTCAGTTAGTTAGATATAGATAGATAGATAGTTAGTTAGCCTTATGAAGAAATCCAAAAGTGTTTTAATCCTTTCCGGCGTTACCATAATGGTGCAATAAATAAGTAATAAGCATTGAATTGTTGCCCGCATGTGGTCACTGGACCTTTCTGGTAAGGTCGGTGTCAGCCAGTGACAATCTCTTTACAGACTAGATAGGCTAAGCAACACGTCGGCACCAGACAGACAGGAAGTGATCGCCAGTCGAGATAAGACACCCACTCTCAGCATTTAAACATGGGCCTCGGTTTGATTTGATTAATTATTTATTTTAAGCAAGAGGAATCATTATAATTGAGAACACAGCGTAGTTAAAGAGTAGTATTAGCTACATCGGGTCTTAGACATTGTATTTTCACTTACTTAGCTTTGCAGTAAATTTTATTAAAGTTAGTGTACAAGGTGTAGAAATTCACCGGGGAGCTAGATAACACAGAGTCATCAGAGAAAAGAAAACACCCTTATCGCAAGTGAACATATTATACTCATGAAATATAAATACTACTCACCTCAATTGTGATCAGAAAGTACACAGTCACAGCAAAATGTTATCTTTATAGACGATTAAGTCAAGCAGAAAATGAACAGAAACAGTAGTAACCAAAACCTCATGTGAAATATTTACTGAATGACTTACACACGTTTCTAGCCATGATTATCATTAGCATTAGCCAGTCTAATTGAATCAATGGTGTCAGTGTTATGTGACCGGCTGGGACAGGAGCGAGGATACCAAAACTAACAGGCACAATCACCATATTGACACACCATATTGACGAAAGTGAACGTATTTTTGCATGGCAAGGGAAAATCGATCTATTTGTTTTAAATTAGTATCATAGTTTGGACAGAATAATGCCTAGTGAGAATTTTCCACTCGGCCTACAAACCTGCTAGACTTAGAATGTAAAATGTTCTAACTGTACCCAATATCTTAGCTATATAGCTCACTTTGGTTCTAAACGCAAAATTTGTTCATTTCGTGACCCTGCCTGTTATATTTGGAAGCCTCGTATACCCGCACTGTCTCTAACTGTGTGTCAGCAGTTAAATGTGTCAGACGGTCGTCTTAGAGCCCATCCACAAAATAGCCTACTTGGGGCTGACGCTCGACGCTAACCAAAAACCACAAGAAAAAAAAACACAACAACAACAACAACAAAAAACAACAACAAACAAAACCGAAGTCACTGGGTTAGCAGAGTGACATATCTGACATCAATTCCATTTTTTTATTTATTAGATCTATTAGCCTAATATCAATGTGTTTGTTCAATCAGTATTTATCTCAAAGTGAAGTTAAAATGAAAATGTACTGATACATTTTAAATCAACAATATAAAAAAATAAAGCATTGTTCTTGCAATACATTCAATACTATAACATAAACAAACTATTATTAAAAAATAGTGTATGCCATTCTGCAAGCCCAGCGATTAATATTCGTAAGTACAATGTTGCGGTTAGCTTACAACTCGTCTAATGATAAATGAATAAGATGGCTTACGACGATTTGTAAGCAGCCAGGACGTTGCACTTACGGTCCTAGATTATGCACTCTTTGGCCTAATACAAGGTTGAGTCCGAGCTCATGGGTTGATGTGGTGTGATGTAATACCATAACTTAGGTAATCGTGATGACTGAGACTATTGCTAATTACTACATCTCCCTCAAGCATTCGAATGGAAGCATTTGAACTGGTACATGCATATATCAACTAAGAAACCTATCATTCTTTCTCTTTCTGTAGGCCAATACGGATACGGAAATGAGTCATGCCCCATTTTTCCCCTTTTAGTCAAGATCAACTCGTGGAGTTTTTTGTTTTTATTGACAAGCTAAGGATCATAAGCTTTTGAGAGCGGTGTATTTCGACGACTAGCAAGGATAAGCAACAAAATCAGAATAATAAAATAAGAAGTCTTGAAGAGAACTAATGGAATGCAATCGATATCACAAACTGTCTTATTAATGGACACTGAACCTACTAAACAACCTATCCCTCAAGCATTCGAATGGAAGCATTTGAACTGGTACATGCATATATCAACTAAGAAAGCTATCATTCTTTTTCTTTCTGTAGGCCGATACGGATACGGAAATGAGTCATGCCCCATTTTTTCCCCTTTCAGTCAAGATCAACTCGTGGAGTTTTTGTTTTTATTGACAAGCTAAGGATCATACGCTTTTGAGAGCGGTGTATTTCGACGACTAGCAAGGATAAGCAACAAAATCAGAATAATAAAATAAGAAGTCTTGAAGAGAACTAATGGAATGCAATCGATATCACAAACTGTCTTATTAATTTTTGGCCACACAACCTCCCTCAAACAATTATCGGGGTTTTTCTAGGCTATCTGTGGGAATTAAAATGTTCATAAACTGTTTTTGTAAATTGAAGATGTAGTCTTAATGGGCCCAGATTGTTAGGGCACATACAGATCTACTTCGTTTCGTCTTTCCGCCGACCTCAACGTGAAGGGCACAAAGAACCGTTGGTATAGAAGCCCATGCATATTTGTGTAAACATCAATTTTCACTAAAGTTAGGTTAAGTTGGTTGTTTAATGTCCAACGACAGCCTTTAATAGGATATACTATTGTGGGCGGACCCCGAAAAACTGACATCGGACAAATTTGTGTGCGGCTGCCATTATTCTCATTCCCTGGGATGCGGATTATAAAAAAATGGTATTCTCATCTTTGGGGTGAGAATAACACAATTTCGTTACTCACACCTGATCCCTTGCCTTTTTTGTGTAGTAAATTTAAGTCTTTATTGAGTGGTGCTCATCATATTGATCCATGTGGAGTGATTTGAATGTGCCTTAAAGTTCATGACGAGTGTGATTTAAAAAAAAAATTCATGATATATATACATGTTAAGGTGCATCACTTCAAAGATTCTCTACTTAAAACATGCCTGTATCATTTTAATTAGCTAAGATTTTTTTAGAAGATCGCCACATTGGTTCCGGTAATAACAATCGCTCCCTTTTCATGACAACAAGCTTAGACCGCGTACCCAATTGACCCGGTCCATACAAAAGCCACAACTCGCATGGATATATTTTTTCATATGGGATAAAAGGATTATTTTATAGTCTTTATATGGCTTAAAAACCTAGAACCCCTGTCAATTTACGTATGTTACTGTTGGGTATATGTAAACATCGAAAGCTTCGCTTTTGCTTTACGATGAATGCTTATAAATGAGACAAACCCAATGCTTCATGTATTTCATTATACACCGGTATTTAGATTACATATTGACATTCTTGATGATGCGCTTTTAAAGACAGGGCCTATTGAATTAGGAATTTGGATCTAGATCTAGTTTCTAGACCTATGTTACAATAAATGAATATGACGTAGCTTACGGAGCTTCGTTGACCGAGTGCTGACGATTTCATCCCCTACTGGTTGAGTCGGTGTCAGTTTAATGTTGTCCGCTGAGACAGGAGTCATGGCATCGCCGCCCTCTCTCGTGTGTTGCAGTACATAAACTAATCAGACGTTAGTCTTGAGGCCCGTTCATAAAATATCCTATAGAATGCTGACGTTGGATGTTAACTGAACTCAGCTCAACTCACCTAGACGTATCGATTGTATTGTCTTTAAATTCACTGTCTTCATACTTCAGTTTCGATGTTTTGTTTTAGGAGTGGGATCTTACACTGGTGTAACAAGAAGTAAATGGTCGCACTGGAAAATCCAAGAAACACGTTACAGAGGATTTTTAATCGCAACAACAGTTGTCCTCCTGTTTTTTGCATTTATTTCAACACTGCTCTTTTACGGCCTCGGCCAAGAAACGTAGAAGCGAAGCGCAAAAATGCTACTAGGGGTCACATGGCACGAAAACATAGTTTACTTACACTAAGAACTAACACCACTCTTTCCACAGCAAAACCAAGTGCACACAGTGTGAAAACCCTAACTTCACACAATGTGTTCCACACTTTACCAAAATCTAGGCCTTTTTCGCGATGCCTTGGGAGCCCAATACTAAGTCTACGGATTGACGTCGCCGTTTCCCTGTCTTCGCAAAAAGCTATTACATTTGGCTACCTCAGAACTATGTTCCTTGGCTTAGAGTTTTGCTCACCTTACATAGCCGGAAACTGCAGAGTTACTCGATACTGATTATCGATACTAATTTACGGTATCGAAGCTAGGCACTGGAGACGGATCCGTTATCGACAACGATCGCAATTCTGTGTGACGTCACGGGCTTGGAATTCCAAGACAACACGCATATCATCTTCGCGTAGCACAGTCCTAATTAGAAATCTGTGATCTGCGTCATCAATTGGAAGTCAGGCAAACAACTCAACTTATTTAAACTCAGCGTCATCAAACATAGTGTTTGTGTATGTGGCGGGGGGAGAAGAGGGGGGGAGGTGAGCAAATTTTCGGCTTAAAGTTTTACTAAGAGACCGAAATAGAAGCGTGCCAAGCTATTGAGACTTCTCTATAAATTGTCTTCATAACATTAACTACTTTATATAATTAAAAATATCTATATACATTCTAAAATATGTTTCCTCATGTGTTTGATCTTTTTAAAAACATAATATATATATATAAATATATATATATATACTTAGATAGGATACATTTATGCTTTTTCATTTTTTTCAAACAACAACAACAACAACAACAACAACAACAACAACAACAACAACAACAACAACAGATTCATTAAATGTATAAGAAATGTCGTAATTATTAATATTAATCTAGTTGTTGTTATATTCTTTTCCTTTAATAATATTGAATGATTTAGTATTCTTTGCTGCAAAGGTGGTATTTCCCTCAAGGAGAAATTTATTAGTCATGAATCCCCAACTTAGCACGCCAACATATCCCTATTTAAAATACCATTTAGAAGTTTTCCTGCATTTTGTGCTAACAAGAACAATGAAAATACCCAGGTAACTACTTGGGTATTTTTTCTGAAATGGACAATCACGTTTATATTATCCTCATTTTTTTTTTCTTAAGTATCCATTTCCTCCAAGATCTCTATTTTCAGCGGATGCAACGTGTAGTACCGTGGCATGAATATAGTCCTCCGTAACCAACCACGCCGCCAAGAAATCATTAAAAGTGAAAAAAAATATTTTTGAAGATTTGTGTCACCATCAACAAATGTCTCCACTCTTCTCTCTACAGAGCTGTCTCCCAGCGGGTAAAACCTCTACTGTCGTGCTATGAATATATCTACGTCCTCTCCGACCAACGTCACTGTCGCGGACGTCCTGCCCGTATCGCATAGCTCGCACATGCGCAACCAGGTTCTTGGCGGGGTGGGCACGCTGACTAACCTGGTCGCAGTGATCATGCTCTGGCTGTCCACGCGCATCCGGCCATCCCTGAAGCAGGCCCTGGTCAGCATGGCCCTGGGTGACCTACTTATCATGGTGGTTGCGGCGGTCTGGAGGCCCGGCCTCCCCTGCTGGCCGGCCATGTACTCCATCTCCTCGTCCATCCTGATCACCTACTTCTCGGCGGTGTTGCTGGCCTTCCACAACTACGTCGCCGTCTTCTACCCGATGCGCTGCAAGCAGATCCTGAGCCTTGGCCGGAGCCTCGTCGCCGTGCTGTCTTGCTGGCTGGGCGGGCTTCTCATCAGCCTGGCGTGTCTAGGCGTCCACATCCCCGAGGGCTCCAGGTGCTACGTCATCGCCATCATGCCTAGGTCTGGCATCATCGCGGAGAGCTTGATCTGTCTGCTCTGCTCCTGCTTCATCATCGCCACCAACTTGCGTGTGCTGCTGGATATCCGGCGCAGGTCCAGACAGAGGGGACAAGCGGTGGTCTGCAGGGCCGCTAATAACACGGCCAGTCAACCGGTCACTAGCGCGATCAGCAGCTGCTCCGCCGTTTATTTTAATACTATGACTAGCGTAATAGTCAAACCCAACCCGAACAACTTGGTAACTCCGATCTCAGACACTGTTACACCATCACCCCGACTCATTGAGTGGCGCCTCAAAGGGCGATCCGTAGAGAAGCCGTCATCGTCGAACGGTTGCAGACATATCCCATCGGATCCGCCTAATGGTAAAACACACAACGAGAACATAAACACTCAAACCTGTATAAATTCTAAAAGGGTATATTCCGTTCCTCAAAAAGTATCAGATTTACAACAGGAAGCTAATTTCATAGCCAATACAAACCGAACAGTGGACTACAAGAATCTTCAACATCAAAGGTTTCCTCAAAATGATTTAGACAACGTACCGGGTCGTTGTAGTAGGCGCGCCAACTTTTGTGGTACCAGCAAGGATGTGAATGGATTAAGAGACTCATGTGCTACACAATTGGAGGAGTCTGGAAACTCTGCTCAAGGCAACACGATATATTCGCAAATAACAAGGGAGCAAAGCTTTTTAGAACAGATCAAATGTTCCGCTGATGTTTATCAAATCGACGATGATTCCTACCTCAAACCTAATGCAACTGTGCAAAGTAAATCAGCGAGAACCATTGGGGAGTCGAAAGGTACACATTTGATTAAAAACGGAAGTACAGGTTTGATACAACGCAGTAGATTACCTGTTACACTCCCTGCTTCAGGTCATACGACGGATCGGCGTGCCCAATCATCGGAGACTAATGAATTTTCTAATTCCCAAATAGAATATACAATAATTGATTCCACTGACTTTATTGAACCACCCTCTTTAGAGGAAAATCCTCAATTAGAGTACACAAGCCCAAGCTCTTCCAATTCTTATTCTAAATTGCAATATGCTTGGGGTGACGAGCTACACGTTCATGGCAGTGATTTCAAACGTACAGACACTGGAGTCTTTCTTGGGTCAAATGGTTCCTGTTCCGGTTATATCCAAAACAAAAGCCCGGTCGATGTCGGGGTTTATTCTGTGTCAAAACAAATATTAAACACATCAATACAGAAGGACACACACTCTTCTATACAAAACGGAATTGATATCAAACATAGAATTAAAACTCGGCCGTCGTATAATAAAAAGAAAGATCAGTTTGCAAAAACTATGACTGGTAACAATTGCTATGATTCGATAGCACAAAACAAACACAAGGCGACTTTGAATATACACGCAAATGACTTGGAAAATTGCACTGAAAGCACTGATGAAGAGGTGGCGATTCATTTGAGTGCATATAAACACTCAGACAAATCTCCTGACAAACGGTGTGATAAACAGTACTGCACTGAAGCTGTAACAGGAAATGAAGAAGTTAAAATCTGCGCTACTTCTGATCAAATGCAATCGTCAACTTCAGTTGACAGGGTGTCCTCCATTTCCGGTGATATGCTATCATCATCAACGGCCAGTGTCTTTGCGAGTAATGGTGCAGCCGTGGTTTTCACCCCAGCAAGAGACGTAAGTACCAGCCAAATCAGATCATCTCTAGATTGTCCTGACCAAGACCCATCTAGTCATGGAAAAGGGATTCCCGCTACGTCAGAGGTATATCCAATCGGTGAAAACCGTAGTCTCTCTCACAACGAAGTCTCTTCTGCCGGAATTACAACGAGGCTGGCTCCGTGCGCAGGCGCAGACCACCCAAACGGTGACGTTCCACCAGCCTCGCTATTGCAAACTTGTCCCAATCCAAACAGTACCGGCGCCGTTTACATCAGATCAACTTCAGAGACGAACAGTCAGCGGAAGAGCTGGCGTCGACGGACGCAGTACACGCTCGTGATCCTGTGCAGCTGGTGCTGTTTCCTCAGCCTGCCCTACGTGGTCTACGGCGGCTATGTGGCCATCTGGATAGACGACCGCACCAGCTTCATCAGCAGTGGGCTGGGGCTGCTTGTCTCAAGTCTAGCTGGAATCAGCTCCATCACGAACCCCATACTCTATGCTTGGCGGTTTGTAGAATGGGGGGACATCAGAAAGAAGTGCTGTAGAAAATTTAGGAGATTCCAAGTACAACACTGATTGGTGTACTGGAAGGGTTGGTGTCAATGCATGTACATGTATTCTGAGACCGGCTGGGGCTGTTTGTCTCAAGTCTAGCTAGAATCAGTTCCATCACTAATCATAATTATAATCTATGCCTGGTAGTTTGTAGACTGGGGGAAATATAAAGAATAATGTTGTAGAAAGCTTGAGAGATTTCAGGTACAGCCACAATGAGTGTACTGGTAGAGTTGGTTTAAGTACATGTATACTATGACCGGCTAGACAAGTCCTGATATCTTTACTCTCCTTTGTTAGCATGTGTGAGTTTTTATAAATTTACAGGCGTTAGTCCTGTAGGACCAGTTAACTATTGGCATAAAAACAATAATAACAAAAAAGAACAATAAATAAACAAACATCGGTTCGTTACTATTCATTTTAAAATATATGATACCCAATGCAAAATTGTCAGTCTTTCTTCTTTATGCCAGTACCAGATAGGCGAATGCACAAAGAGCATATATTATTTTCATTTTAAACACAAAACACATTCCATGCACTGAATCAAATGTTTGGCAAATATTTAATCAGAAATAATTATCTGGCCCCCCATTTAAATCGTACTTAAATTGTCCAGTATCGCAATTCATGTGCTGGATTTAAGTCGGGTATAGGAATTATCGCTACACAAAGACTTATTTCACCCTCTTGAAAGTCATTAACTTTCCACAATTTTTGTCACATTATCAAGCAACATAATAACTCCTTAAGGTTTATCTTGAATACTATCCTAATTTGGACATTGCTAGCGTTACTGATGCCCTTGGATAGTGCGGAGACCTATTATCACAACACAAAGGACCCGAAATGTGCCTATGAATAACAATCTGTGTAGAAGTAATTTATCCGATTCACATGTACTGATATTTGCTGTAGTTGTAAATTCGATGCAGTTGATGATGGAATCCATATTTTGTTCCCCTCTCAAGCTTTAAAAACTTTAAGACCTATGCTTTTTACCTACTAAAATAATTATGAATGTATTGAGAAGATATTTCGTTGTTAAGATAAAAAACCATGGGTACCCTAATGCTATGTACGTTTATAGGAAATCCGTTTATATAATACGTTATGCATCTAAAAATATATGCTATTTATATTTATGAAACAGCTACTGATGGAAGTCGCCGTAAAATGTGTAACTCGCTTTAATTCTTTGTAATATGGACCAATGGCCTTTATACTGAATAAAGAAATTGAAATTATGCATGGATTGTTGGTGAATATTGCAAACATTTTTGTCATATAGAGAGACATCGAACTCATCAATGGGATAACACATCACCATTGTGAAAAGTCTTCAAATCGCATCTCAATGTTGAATACGATTCACCTTTTCTAACGTTTCATGTTTTATACGAATTCATGTTTTATAACAATTCATATATTCTAACGTTTCATGTTTTCTAACGATTCACGTTTTCTAACTAAGCGGCAAGTCCTGTTGATATCGGATTCGCTGTTATTTATGTCAACCGAAAATTATCTGCTAATGGTAGTTTAAAGTAGTTACTTCCTATTGTGAGAACTCAATAACGACGAGTTGGGCCAGCATCACCAATCCTATTTGTCTTCGAGAAGATGTCTATTTAGAACAAAGGCGAGAATAGTAATA
>RQTK01000974.1:160023-187043 GCA_003991915.1 Elysia chlorotica
TGCGAGACGGGGAGGAAGAGAGAGGGAGAGAGAGAGAGAGAGAGAGAGAGAGAGAGAGAGAGAATGAAAGGGAGGGCGAGACACAGAGTGAGACACAGTAAGAGAGACAGACAGAGAGAGAGAAAGGCAGGCAAAGGCACAAAGGAAGACTGAAAAAGAAGCCGTGAGAGAGATCGAGAGAGAGAGAGAGATAGAGAGAGAGAGGGAGACAGACAGACAGACAGACATAAAGAGAGAGAGAGAGAAAGAGAGTATTTTTGTATTGATTTTAATATACACGCACGTCTGTATACATATTGTCTATTTTAACTTGAAGTGATACGTATCATATGAAATGAATCCATCCACATATCATGTCAATGCCGCAGGCAAATTCCTTAATTAGATGCATTCATGTTATTTTATCTGATATTCTTTTACATTGCTTTTTGTTACGGTCATGTCTCTTTTTGTTAAGTTTATATAAATGACGGTCTCATACTGTTTGAAGCGATTATTTTAAGTTTTATTAATAAAATATCTTCGCAAGATTCTAATCAGGATAATATGGGTATATACATAAAAAAGGAGGTTCAGTGGAGAACAACGCAGTATCCAATTAGGTAAAATGTATATGAAACTGGACTAATCATACTAATAATAAATTGCATAATACGATACAAAATACATATATCACAAAACGTGCACAGGGACACGGTCAGGCTAGGAAAAGCATTGCCTTCTTTTTCTGGATTGGAAAGATAGTTAATATGCATGTGGTCTGCACCAAGATAAAAAAGGCTATGCTGATGTAAATGATGATGATGATGATGATGATGATGATGATGATGATGATGATGATGATGATGATGATGATGATGATGATGATGATGATGATGATGATGATGATGATGATGATGATGATGATGATGATGATGATGATGATAATGATGATGATAATGATGACGGCGATGATGAATAGTAGCAGTATTAAAAGATCACCTTCGCCATAACTTGTTTCTGTGCATGTTTTCATTTGGTCTCTAGCAAGGCAACATGATACCACGTCTAAAACAAAATCAACCTATAGGAGACTTGAGGCAAACTGCATCCTTACAAACAAAAACAAAAGGTTTTGGGAAAAAAAATTTAAGGAAGATAAATTTTTTTATCGCAGAAAATGATTCGCTTGTATATTGGCAAATAACAAAGACTCATAAAAATATTTGAAGCGCAAAAAGTGTAGCAATATTAACAAATTTGAAGAGATAAACAAAAAAAAATTAAGAGGGAACATAAATTACAAGAATAAATATTATCAACCTAGGGTTCACTCTAACTACTGTTTTTCTTAACTGGGAGAAACTACGTGAGATCCGCTCCGAAACACGAAAAACGTCCAAGGTTAGTTTGCTTTATCTTGGGGAAACCGCTTACAAACAACGGTAAGTGTGGAGATGGGTCACAGAGGTCTCATACACAGTGCACACTATAACCCAGCGCTGATATAAAAAGATACAAAACCATTAAGAATCCTACTCTGGCGTTTTGGTCATTGTCAATACATGTTTATTTATATGGCCTATTATATATTGTGTCTGACCAAGTCATGGGTAGCCTGTAATAGAGTCCCGTCGCCGTAAAGAGCTTTTCTCACGACGTTTACATAGGAGAGAGTTTTGCGTTCTCCGACAAAAGAACAACATTACTGTTACTCTAACGATTAAGAAAGGCGGTATCACAAATCTTGAAACATAATATAGATCAAGCGTTTAATGATCAATCAGAAGCGGACAGACAGGACATTAATTTTTTTGCGTAGATTTAGAACTATCACGTGCTCACGATTTATGATTACATAACTAGCATTGTCAGTAAAGAAGTCAATACTGGGGACTGACACCAACGGACCAAAGACATCAAATCATGAAAAATCATTATTTTTGGAAAGTTTCGAAGTCGCGTTTTCCGTATAAGCCCTTCTAGAGCTCAAGAAAGTGAAAAATATATAATGGTCTGAATGATTTTCTATAATTTTTCAAAAAAAAATTTCCATGTTATTCTGGGGGAGTTTTGTCCGTCTGGAGGGCTGTCAGGTCAAGAATGCTTCATGATCTTTCCAGTTCAAGGGAGGGATTTCCGAAAATTGTCTTCTTCAATAGAGTTTGTGTCTAAGTTGATTTCAAGAAGGAGCTGCTGGACACGAATGCTAAAAGGGGAGATTGCGTTCGGTGAAGATGGGAATTTTTCTACATAACTTGGGTGGAAAACAGGGTGAAAAGCAGTATTGTCAGGTTGAGATTTTAGAGACGCAGTCCTTGGTTTTAAATAGTATCTAGAATTTTTGTATAAGATGGTCTGCAGAGACATAGACTACGCTGCCGTTATCGAGTTTAGACAGAACGATAGAGGATTCCGAGAGGGGGAATCGCGTGTGGTGATGGTTGAAATTTTTCTACATAACTTGGTGGAAAACAGGGTGAAAAGCAGGATTGTCAGGGTGAAATTGTAGATTAACGGCATAATTATTGTAAGGATAGTTTTTCGAGGCTGAGACGCAGGATTTGGTGGTATATACTATATAGTGTCTAGTATTTTTTTATATAAGATGGTCTTTCAGTTATTGAATAATTATTAAATTGGATGTCAAAAAGAATTGACGAGAGAACGTTACCCTGGGGGACTCCCTGCTCTTGTTCGAAAGAGTCAGATAGAGAGACCTTTTCTGGGTACTGTCGATTAGCTATTAAATGTTCGATGAATATGGGTACGTTGCCATCGAATCCCACATTTTGAAGTTTTAAAAACAATTTTTTGTATGCCAAACTTTTAGTTTGTGTCACAAGCTTTCATTTTTTTTAGATCAAAGAAGACAGCGACCATGCGTTGGTTATTGATAAAAGCCTCTCTAATAAAATTAATGTTTAGATGCGGATCAAAAGAACCGCAGTACAGCTATTTGCTCTAAATCCACACTGGAAGTTAGATAAGTGCCAAGCGAGTCGTTTGGCTACATTCTACAGAGGCAGCTTTGTTAAAGCTATAGGTCTATAATTTTGTGATTTTCTGATACTTTTCCAGGTTTTAAATTGGACGCCAGGACTCTGGAAAACGTACCTGATGTACACATTTCATTAAACAGCTGTAAGAAAATTTCAAGACATTGTTTTGGAAGATTTTTGAGAGTTTCATTATGCAGGAAATCTGGACATGCGGCCGTCTCCTTCAAATGTTTTAGGCAGGGGTAAATTTCATTTAGAGAGAAAGGTTTATTGGGAGAAGGAAGCTGATCAATAAGGTCCGTGACATCAGTGTAAGAGACTTGAGCAGAAGGTGGAAGATGCACCGAACAGAGAGTGAAAGATTTTCCTAAAGTCATGCGGACTGCTACTGCCTGTAGAGTAGAGTTGAGAGGGATTTGTCTGTTAGGGACAGTATTTTGGAGAAGTAGACAGGCTTTAAAAAAGTCAGTAGGGTAGCCCCGAAAGTTTATGTAATTATTCATTAGAGCAAAGATAGCTATGGTGATGATATTGTTGATGATGATGTTGTTGTTGTTGTTGTTGTTGTTGTTGTTGTTGTTGTTGTTGTTGTTGTTGTTGTTGTTGTTGTTGTTGTTGTTGTTGTTGTTGTTGTTGTTGTTGTTGTTGTCGTTTCAATTAGGATTTTGGGGGGGCTATTTGGTTTTATGCGTTTTGTGCTATTTTTTTTTTTCTTTTAAAGGGGGTGTGTGTTTTTGTTGTTGTATTGTATTCTCTTCTTGTTGTTGGTGATATATATTCACGGTAGCATGATTGTGGTGAAATGAGAGGCAGCGCTGGTGACCAAAAGAGTAGTATGTAAGGACTGATAGTGAAGTGCTGGTGACCAAAAGAGTAGGTAAGGACTGATAGTGTTAGCAAGGATAAGGGATTCTAATGCCTGATGCCTGATGAAGAATAGTAGGACTGTGATGGCAGTGGAACTAGAAACGATGGGGTTTAAGTACAGTGGTAGTGGTTACTATTATTGTGTGCACGGAGCATATTCATCCAAACCATGCAAGTAGGTTTGAGCATTATGCGGGTGTATAATAGAGTGCTTATTATAACTTCTTTGACGAATACTGTGTGAGCTGAGAGGTATGTACGCTTAGTGTGTGAGGGATGACGCACGTCTAAATTAAGAAATTACTAGGTTGACGTTATGTTTGCCACGTAGTAGTTACAGACTTTGTTATATTTATACGGTGGTACATGCATTGATGAATAGAAGTAAGATTTAAGTAATACAGTTTAGTTTTTTTTAATATCTCATAATTTAAGATCTAAATTATAGAAAGTCAGCAAAGTATTGTTCTTTTTGAGGTAAGAAACACTTATTTTCATCTCTTCCTTCAGGGCTTTTGGTTGAGACAACCGTAATAGAACCTGTCAACAAGGCTTAACCCTACTTTCGTTTTCACTTTGACGACTACACTGAATCAATCACTCAGTTTTCAGGCTTCACCTCACGGAACTTAGTACGAGTAGGTTGTTTGTACCCTTATTAAATCTATACTTTCCTTACTAGGAATTCCTAATTACTAACCAAAACACATAGATCTAGATCTATGTGTTTTGTGTAGTATTTAGGAATTCTCGATCTAAATTAGCTCCTTTCAAAATACACATCTAGAAGTGCACAAAGTATAAAACTATTGGAGTCTAGATATCTAGATCTAGATCAAAGAGTGTGTTGTGATGGATGTGGATCTGGATCTAGATCTAGACCTAGATGCACTAGATTCTAATCGTGATTTTGCATCTATATTGTGTAGCTATCAACAATAATTATTGTCTAATTTTTTTTCTGCCATTAGCTCTACAGGCCCTATAGGCCTATGTTAAAATGTTTGTCCACATCAAATTCTTTGAATGGATCTCCTCTAGATTGTTTCCGAGGCATAAAGAAAAATATATTTAGATTAGTATTACTGCATTGTGCCTCACAGTGTTTTTCGTTTTGTTTTTGTTGATTATTTGGACAGAAAGGCACATAGCAAAATTTGGACAGGAACACATTCATAAAGTGTTCATAGAATCATTCGCACAGTTGGGTTGGAGCCAGTGACAGAGATTGTAGATCTGTACTTCCTTCTTGATGGCTCCTACTTGAGTTTGTTTGTTGGGCTCCCACTATGTTGTGGGGATCATCCAGATATACCTCTGACAGGACATAATGGTCGGAGAGCCACATTACAAGGCCCACTTCCATCACACTCCTTCCCACTGTATTAGGCAGGCTACTTGCCTGAGAAGGACATGTTGTAATGAAGTGTTGGATCCACTTCTCCCCTGCATATGAGGCTGGCTACATGCCTGGGGCAGATCTGTGGTTCCAGAGAATCGGGATGAGACACTGGGTGGCCATATATTGTATGTCATGGCAGCAGAGATGTATACCTACCTACAGCTCATGTTTTTTTAACTAACCATCAAACCATAAGAGAAATCAATAACCATATACTGATGTACAGCTTCATGGAATGAAGATTTTTACAATCTAGAGATTTTAAAACATAACCGCCAGATACTTTGTTCCCTTCTGATTGGATCAGTGCTAGTATTAAGTGATGAAGGCGGCGTCCAGCTTATATTAAGAAACCCAGTCTGGTGTCCTGTAGTAGTTGTAAAGGTTCTCCTTAGGAAAAGTGGAGTTGAAGTTCTCTCCATCCAGAGATTTGCTTTCCTTTCTAAAAAAGTAAAAAGTTGTGGTGACATTTATAAATGTTTCCTACATGACTCACAACTAGTATTTAAAATAAAAATGAGGGAATTGTAAAATTACCTTTATGAATTAAACCTCTTTTTGCAGTGATCCCTTCCTCTATTTTAATTTTAAGTGACAACTTAGATTTCATTTTAAATGTGCACATCTGATAAATGTCCTTTATATTTTCTTCACCTCCTGTACATACACGATGATAAACGTTATCATTTCTTAGTAAATTTTGTATTATCAATATATTTTGTGGTATGCTCAATATGAATTCAGAAAGGATAAGTGAATAATTTTAAATCTTACTAAGCATGCACAGCTGAAATATTGTACTCTAATTTTTTTTTCACACACCTTCTCTCTTCGATTTCAAATTTGAAAAAAAGGTGAATTGCTTAACTTTGCTACCCTGGGAATTTTCGAATTGCTGTTTTCAGAATCTGTAGTGTTGCAGATAAGTTTTTGCATTTTTTTTTTAGCTGGGTGTAAGGTTTCAGTATCTAAACCCCTTCATAACCATACTATTTTTATCACATAAGAAAATATGATCATTACTTTTTGTCATATGGCTCGCAAAAGTGTCGAAAAGCTCTAAAAATTTATCTATTTAATATTGTTTTATCGCAAAAGTGTCGAAAAGCTCTAAAAATGTATCTATTTAATATTGTTTTGTTTTTTTACTTGCTATTTCAAGCTATCACTTCGATGAACCATCATGGCCTCACAATCTGAAGGGGAAAAATTGAATGAAGGAGGCAAGCAAGAGCAGGTGAGATTCTTCTTCATCATTCATAGCAATTTTTTTGGGTCCAAATACCAAAAAAATAAAGCTCTTTGTGTTTTTTTCAACGAGAAAACCAAGATACTGAGTGATTTCACAAAAAGTGATTCCGCTTTGTTGCAAGACATGAGTCATGGTCACCAAACAGAAATATCATAGTGTCATTTTGTAGAATTTTTTGTCTGTGTGTGCGTATTATGCTTTTTTTTTTAAAAGAAGAGAATAAGTTGCCCCTTTCAGGGAGCCTCATCACTCATCTTCAAACTCTACTGTTTGATGGGCACATCAACAGCTGAATAGAGCTCTTGAATAACTTCCCACTAAGTAACATAACTTTTGAAAATACATTTTCTATAACTTTACGTCCGTTTAATATGTCCGAGGCTCCCCAGAGGATCCTATATGTAGACAGGTCACTATTTACATAACCTATACCTTGTTTTTTTTCTAGTCTAGGTAAAATCCCTATAATACACATCCCAAAAACATAAGGTTATATTTTGTATTTTTTGTATAAATTGGCATATAACAAAATATTTATGCTCATCTTGGAGAAGTGTGTTGTACACTTATTTGCAATCTAAAGACTGTAACCATCAAGGGAAAAAAAAACATAATTATTTTAGTTCTTGCATATGGGCTTTTTAGTCTAGTGATTTCTTCCAAGTTTGACTAATTTTCTTGTGACTTTAATTATTATTTAACTTGTTTTTGGTTCCATCTTTTGATTTCTTTTTGTGTGGCTGTTCTTGACAGATATTGTTAGCACCGTACAGATACATATGTCAAATACCTGGCAAACAGATTCGCTCAAAACTCATTGCTGTAAGTATTTTCGTGTCTTTTTTTTAAAGTTTCATCTTCACTATGATTTTTCATTCAAACAAATTCTTGCACACTTTCGGAAAACAAGTCAATTTACATAATTTTGAAGGAACAAAAATCACAAAGGTCAAGTAAAACTGTCTATTGGGTTATAAACCAGTTTAAGTGGTACCGTAGGGTGCTGTATATACATTGCTTGTTTCAAACGAGATTATTGTGGTAAAATTTTCTATATGTTATTGGGCAAGTTGGATTAAATGGTAGAGCGCTGGGATTCTATTTGGGAGGTCCACAATTCACTCCCACCTATTAGCAAAAAATATCAGACTGATTTCAATCAGTGTTAGTATAATACATCCATGACAGCCTGAGATAGAACTTTCTACCTCTTTTGGTTGGTGGCATTCCATAAAATCGTCAAATGTGTCCCATATACAGACTAGACTAGCTGCTGATTTAAGACATCCAACTAAATAAAGTGTGTTATGTTTTTGTTTTGCGGACAGTCGTTCAACCTGTGGCTGAAAACTCCTGATGAAAAGATCAAGATCATCTCAGATGTCATACAGATGCTTCACAACTCAAGCTTGATGTAAGTCTCATTTTCTGGTTCTCTTAAAGTGCTTAAAGAATTTTATCTATTAATCATAAATTAGTGCTAAGGGTTAAGGATCTTTAACAATGGCCTGATAGCCAGAACAGTATTTTGCACATGCAGTATTGGTACTGAATCCATGACCTTGGATTCCAGAAAATCACATTGTATGATTGTAGTTCATCAAAACTATTCATGTACAGTTTTCTAAAATTAATTCAGTACAAAAGATTTTGTTGTTGCTTTTTTGTCCGACTTTGCACCTGATAATTCAAATTTTAGATATTCAAGCCTATATTTTACACTAAACACTCCTGCTATGCATACTGTTTTTGATAATTTTCTTGTTTACTTTTAATTTTTTTTAAGGGTGGATGACATTGAAGACAATTCAAAATTGAGAAGAGGAATCCCTGGTAAGTGTTGTTTTAATCACTGTTATGTTTATTTTCATGCATTGTATTACTGAAAAAAAAAAGAGCTATGTCGGGTTGTTTTGTTGTTGTTTTTGAAAAATTTAATTATCCAAAGAGAATTTAATCTCTTTTTCCCCTTTCAGATTTTCAGGCAGTTTTTCTTTCTGCTCTACCCTATTTCACTCTTATCCTGTTTTTTGCTGTTGTTTTCTTTTGGCCAATACACATAAGTGAATCTAAAACTCGAGTACTACCGTACACATAATGTCATTTTCAAAATGTGATATCATCTCATCCTTTGTGCTTTTATCCAACAGTCACTCACTCTATATTTGGAGTTCCCCAAACTATCAACACAGCCAACTATGTCTACTTTCTCGGTCTGGAGAGACTTTTTACATTAGGCAAGCTCGACGAGACTACAAAAGTATTTACCAGTAAGTAAAAATATCTCCAATAATAGTGTAACTGTTCTAGCATAATGCCGCATTTCAGAAATATTTATGCCGTTTTGACATTTGCATGTCAATGTACTTGTTATTTCAGTAACTACAACTTAAAATGCTTTGAGTATTCAGTTCTGGGGCCCTTTCACTGTACATGTATAGATCTTGATTGAGACCCAGCAGACTTGAACATGAGTGATGCTTGCTTTTTATGATTATTGGTCGCTTTGATTTTTACAGAGCACCTGCTGGAGCTTCATCGGGGGCAGGGAATGGACATCTACTGGCGAGACGCGGTCGTATGCCCAACAGAGGAGGAATACAAGCTGATGGTCATCAGAAGTGGGTTTTCCTTCCTTTTTTTATGTGCATAAATTCTTGCATAGTAGAACTTACGGGTTTGAAAAAAAAAAGTTTAAATAATTTTATTTTACTGTAAAATTGTGTATAAAGCAGTGTTATATAACTGTATTTGTCTAGGGTTGAAAGTTTCTTTACAATTACATAGATGGTCACATGGTGAGTTTCTAATTGTTGTCAAGCCTTTTACTTAACATTAATTTTTAAATTTTATTGGCAAGGGTTTATGTAGAATCTTTTGAAAGCAGTGGTTTCATAAAAACTTTTGTACATCTTGTATATAATGTGTATTGCGTAATCCAGAAATGTTTCTTGCAAATAGTCTATAATTCAACTCAAGTCAAGTATTGTTATTTATTCTATTGACTATTTACCACAGTCAACTTTGGCAATGAATGTGTTACAAGTCAAAACTTACATAGATAAGGTAAATAAATGAACACTTTTTTGTGCTAAATTTTGATTTGTACAAATTTGTTCTTCTAAGATTCCATCTTAATTTTATCATGTGTTTGATAGTTTAAAGTCGTTTTTTTTATATTTTTTTTTCTTTAGAAACTGGGGGATTGTTTGGCTTGGCAGTGGACCTCATGCAGCTCTTCAGTGACAACAAAAGGTTTGTGAAAAAATCTTTTGCACTCACTTTATCTAGGATGAACTACTGTTCATCCCATGCTTTTGTTCTTGTTTTATTTTGCACTAATTTTTAAATAATTTTTCTTTTTCTACAGGTTAACATATTTTTAGTCCAAAGTAGATTTGTTTTGCACTAATTTTAAATAGTTTTTATTTTTCTAAAGGTTTACATAGTTTTAGTCCTAAGTAGATTTGTGAAAAATAGTTAAAAAAAAATTGAGTTATCCAGATAGTGTTCGAATGTATTCAAACTAAAAAATGTTATTTTAATTTTTTTTCTCCAATTGTTTGCACCTTGTGGTCTGGAAATTTGTTTTCATAATTTCATTTTGTGTGTGTTTTGCCTTTAGTGACTTCACGCATCTGTTAAATCTGCTTGGACTCTACTTTCAAATCCGTGATGATTACGCCAACTTGAATTCCAAAGAGGTTTGTAAAAATCCTGTCTGATTAATGAAAAAAATCGTGTTCAAAGTTGAATGAGTAATGTCACTGCATTATTCACAATTGTTGTGTGAATAAATAAAAATAAAATAAGGCATGATTCAGAGTAATAGGCAGTTCAACACTAATGAATTAGATTATTCTAAACTTTGACGGAACTGATAACACTAACAAAAATTAGATGTATTTCTCCGTTGAAGTCAAGGAGACCTGCGAACTATTATAAGATAAGATAAGATAAACTTTTATTCATCCAAAAGAAAAATTTTGGTTGGATGTACCTCAACAACAGGAAAATTGACATTGACATAAAAACATTTATATTAGATAAGATGCCCCCCAATTTTTTTTTACTTAGAGCCTATTAGAGATGGAAAACTTGTTATTTGGTG
Source organism: Elysia chlorotica (assembly GCA_003991915.1). Lineage (NCBI taxonomy): Eukaryota > Metazoa > Mollusca > Gastropoda > Plakobranchidae > Elysia > Elysia chlorotica. The sequence goes on from RQTK01000974.1 coordinate 170,637, forward strand.
ATCCTTTAAAAAAACATTTTAAAGAAGCTCAGCCTACTCATTAAATAATATTTTAGGTAGTGTGTCCTGAAAAGGTGAATAAACCAAAAGTTAAAACAAAAAAGCAGGACCAATAAACGCAGATCTTGATTTGTCCACAGTATGAAGCCAACAAGAGTTACTGCGAGGATCTGACGGAGGGAAAGTTCTCGTTCCCTGTGATCCATGCAATCAGAGAGCGGCCAGACGACAGCCAGGTTCTCAGTATCCTTCTCAGTTAATATTATAGAGATCTGTTTGAGGCTACCAATGTGAATCAGGCACAGGTCAGATAACTTTTTTTTTTAGTAATATACAGTGTTAAAGTGATTTGCAAGCTTCAAATCTCAGTGGGTGTCTCAGACTCTATAGGTTTCTTCAGAAAACTAAGTAGACATGAACAGATAACCACTAGGGGATTACTATGATTATATTTAGCTTTGGTTTATTGTGCATTTTTGTTTTGCCGAGATTCAAGCAAAGACTAGCTCTTGTTTCCTACCAGCTTGTAGTGATGTCTTCAATATTTATGTCACAGTAGAGCTTAACTCAATTCCATTGGCTTATAAAATTTATCGTAGTAAGGTGTTTATAGTTATACACACCACCTAACTACGAGCATTCTTATAGCTGAGTAGTCACCTACAAAATCACATCCAATCGCTATTTTAACAAAAGTCATTCCAAACGATGTTCCTGAATTAATTTTAGGTTTCCATCCTGTTCCTGTACTTTTTTTTTGCATAATACTGCGATTTCAACAGTCCATATTAGATCAAATACAATGGCTCAAAACGGCAATAATTCACTAAACCCATATTTCCAAACTTTTGCCATATGGAATTAATTTTTTTTACATACATAAACTTTATTTATTTCATTAATGTCTTCAATATTTATGTCACAGTAGAGCTTAACTCAATTCCAGAGTAGTAAGGTGTTTATAGTTATACACACCACCTAACTACGAGCATTCTTATAGCTGAGTAGTCACCTACAAAATCACATCCAATCGCTATTTTAACAAAAGTCATTCCAAACGATGTTCCTGAATTAATTTTAGGTTTCCATCCTGTTCCTGTACTTTTTTTTTGCATAATACTGCGATTTCAACAGTCCATATTAGATCAAATACAATGGCTCAAAACGGCAATAATTCACTACCCAGGAAGTAATGGCTGAGATTCTATTAGATTCAGAATGATAATGATGTAGTAGGATCTGTCTCTGAAAAATAATTTTTATGATAAGTTGAATATATATTATATGATTCAGACGTTCTGTTTCCATAATTTAGCAAGTATCTGTCCTAAAATGAAGTTTCCAGGGTTTGGGGCTTTCTTGTATTTTTCTTTATCAATGTTGCATAACTTGTAAGTTTAAACCCATATTTCCAAACTTTTGCCATATGGAATTAATTTTTTTTACATACATAAACTTTATTTATTTCATAGTAATCATGTAAAGTTTAAAAGGATCTGTCAACAATTCTAAAAGTTATGACTGTTTTACTACTGGTATGTAGAATTTAGCAAGCGTTGCCATAGCAGCCTAGGTGTGTGTGTACATGTGGTGCAGGATAGCCAGTGGGAAGTGAGTTTATAAACAGCTAGCAAACATAGACCTACTTAAATATTTTGTGTGCATGCAAATTTAGTGATGACGCCTTAACAGAACTACAGATATCCTGAGACAGAGATCAACTGATAATGATATAAAAAAGTATTGTGTTGAATGCCTGGAAAAATTTGGCAGCTTTGAGTACACACGACAGGTGCTTGCCGATCTTGAGAGAGAGTAAGTCTAAGCTTTTATTGTGGATCATGCAGAAAGTGGCAATGCCTCATGTTTTGTGTCCATGTATATTGAATTTTTCATGTTCCTAACACGATATTGACCTACTTTTTTTTTCAATTCAGTTTCTATAAAGTTTTACTTTAATAACTAGATAATTTTCCAATTACTTTGATCTGAACGGATAATGTGACAAGCTAGCTCCATTCTGTCTCAGTGTGGTAGCAAGTTAAAGTACCAAGATTTATCCTTAGGAACAGTCCACAAGGTAGCTAACTAGCTGACCAACAAACAAAGAACTTCTGAATTCAAGACAGTGTTGAATCATCCTCACCACACAAATATTTTGAAATTTAGGATGAATATTTGTCAGCACAGTAAATCAATCTCTTACGCCCATAGATACAGTGTACATAGTAGATTAGTGTAAAATATATGTGTTAAAAATTGGTAATTTAAAAATGTTTTTTGTTTCCTCAATCCCAGGAATTTTTAATGTTCAAAATGTTTTTAATTTGTTTTTTGGACTTAATTTCCATCTTTTTTAAATTTTATTTTTCAGTCTTTTAGCTGAAATAGAAAAGTTTGGAGGAAATCAGTTCTTGACATCTCTCGTAAAAGAATTGAGAAAAATCTACACGCAGCCTCAGGATAACGGCGACGGCTGAACAAGATTAAGAACCTTTTGCATGCTTGTATTGTGCCTGTATTGCGTTGCTAATGGATGGGGTTTGTTTGCAATTAAGTGAAGGGTGCAAGGGGTAAACAACTGATGTCTATTTTGACACTTTCTGCGCTATACATACAATACTCTACGAGCAACACCTAAAACAGAAATGTTCGTTTTCTCAGTTTCCAAAATGAAAAAAAAATCACTTCAGCCGTTTTCCCTTTGCACGCTTCAATAAACTGAAGTTGTGCTAATTCATGTCATTTTTCTATTTGATTTTGTATACATTGTTGTACATTTTTTTTTTTATGTATTCCAATCAGCAGAGACCAATGCAAATCTTTTTAAATGTCCACATTTTTTTGCCTGCTATTTTATTTTTTAATGTATGAGTAAATGTGTCCAGAATATTTGATGAAGGAAACATGAAATTTTGAAAGAAAATACTGCTCAATCACGCTTTATTACAGATGTTTCTATCCATTATGTATTAACAAGGGGCTAGTTCTTACACTGGGAGGGACAGCTTTCATGGGTTGTTCAATACAATGTAATTTATACATTAATAAAACAAAAAAGCCCAAACAAAAAGAACAAAAACAGCCCAGGATGAATATTGTAATTAAAGTTGACTTTGACTTATTAGGGACTTTATTGTCATTTTGAGTGATTGCTTTGATAATTAAAATTTGACCTGTTTGAGCTTCAGGTATTTGTTGCAAAGACATCCACTTAAGCCGGCCATAGACGTTGCAATAATTGCTGTAAATCATCGCTTTGCGATCATTTTGGCAATATCTTGCTTGGTGTATGGGGATATTGCAGAAATTTATCGACAGCGAAAGCTGATTGCTCATCGACTGGTACTACCTGAAAATAAATTGCCCGCGACGCGCGACCTTGTCGATCTGCGGCAGGCCCTTTGTTTTTTTAAGGCCAGACAAGCCGACGCCGGCGCAGTAGGCTATTTTTGCTGGTCAAATGTTCATTTATGAACCGTCGGATTTTGAATCTGACAACAGATTCGGTTTTCTCGACCCAAAATTAGCAAAGTCTACGCGTAGAGATGCTTGTTAGAACACGTTTTAGAGAATTAAATTTTATTTCGTTATTTGCCTCTATAAACTTAATATTCTTGTCTCCCCACTCCCACCCATTTTTTTTTGTCTCTCTATTAATTTATCTATCAGTATAATTATATGATATAGCTTTAAATCACTTCACAAATCGCGTTACCTAGATCCATTAATTATTTAAAAAGCCAAACACGATTTTATTTGAACTGAATGAGAGACAATTAACAAAGGTGAACATGTTTACTCATTGATGTTATTTAAAATCGTGTTTCTTCTGTCTCGTCCTGTTGATTTTTCGTGTGCAGCCCGTCTTGAAATAAGCCGATGTAATTTTGCGCGAGCCAAAAGTGCCTTGTACGACACCCATGCACGTATAAAAACATCAAAGGAGACAATTCTACTAGACTTTCTGGCGCCTACTAACCTAGTGAACGTATTTGCCGTTCGCCGAATGTCTAGAGTGCGTTTGTACTATGATATAACCAAGATCTAAACTGTAGCCCTTTCATTGTTAACTGATAATCCTGAGTTGTGAGGACATTACTTTTGTACACGTTGAAACGAAACAATTTTTTTTTTCATAATCGAAGACAACCATGGCATCTTGGAACAAAGAATTTCTCTTGGAGTTTATTAGAATATACAAGAAGAGGAGTGTTTATGGAAAGTTAAATCAGATAGTTATCATGACAAACAAAAACGTGAAAAGTCTTATCAGAGGTTACTGTCAAAGGTGAGAGAGCAAAACCCTGATGCTCAAAAAGATATCATTATAAAAAAAAAATTAAGAATTTGCGCACTGTCTTTCGTAAGGAGAACAAACAAGTTAAGGATTCCATGCGTTCAGGTGCTGGCCTTAGCTCTTTTTCTGCAAATCTTAATAATTATAGCCGCAGAGAGCGCCGTTACTGCTGCTGCTTGATGCTCTGCACAAGTTCAGCTTGTGGATCGAATGATTTTGTCGACGCGTGTGTGGGCAGATGGAAGGCAATTTTTGCTTGGGATATTGTATATCAATATTGCCAGTCAAATGATGGCTGCAATTTATCGACACGTCTATGGCCGGCTTTAGGTTTACTGGTGCGCCAAATGCTTGTACAATCATACATCACTGTTTGAGCTTCAGGTATTTGTTGCAAATAGATTTAGGTCTTGTGTTTTTTTTACTTTACAAATATTAGACAAGACCCCATCAAACATACCTGCATTATTGTGTACAATATAAAAATAGACGGCTCTAGGATTTTTGGATGAGTGCATTTTTATTCTTAATGTATTATTGTATACAGTGCAATGTGGATATTTATCGTTTTTACTTTTTCTTTCTCTTTTTTATTTTTAATAGCACTATTAAAAATGCATGGCTTTTGTATACATTTTAATTTCCCAGATAATCATGGGACCAGGCATTAAATGTCCAAATAAAAATAAAGGTGAACTTCTGCCAAGGTTTGTATTGTTCTAAGTTATCTTTGCTACATTCCTGCAAAAAAGGCACATTGAGCTAAAGTGATCTGGAGCATTACACTATGACTCTTAACCTTTCCCGATCACATCATACACTTGTTGGCATGCTCATGTGCTGCCACACCATCTATTTTAAAATAATAATTATCAAAGCTTTTACTTTTTATAAATTCTAAAAAATTCCCAAAAATAATGCAAACGCAAAAAAATGTGCCTTTAATCATGCAGTTTGAAAAGGTTGAACAACACATTTTGTACATTATTGTCTAATGAAGATCTCAAACTAGACTTTGCTGTGACTATGGCCTATAAAATAAACATTAAGATGTTAGCAAAGTTACATCTCATTTCCTTATGTATAATGCCATAAATCTTTTTGTTTGTTTTTGATATAAGGCAGCAGGCTTGAAAATTGGGAGCAAACGTATATTATCTTATATCCTATCATAATAGCAATGCATTATTGGGTGGATAAATCAGAGTCTGATAGGAAAGGCAGTGCCAATAAATCTTACATGTAACATATACATGTACTTATAAAAACTTCCATTTTCAGTTCAATGGCATTCCAACAAAAAAAGGTTAACATTATTTTCTAAAAATTACACGATGGTCTACGTGTAAATTTATTGAAGCTTTTCTTGACACAAAATCATCCTCATTTAGAATATGGTCTGTGGTGGTAAAACAATGGAATGGCAGATGGTATAGTATAACTTGGAACTAATTTATGCTAATTGAATTTGTTTTATTTAATTTTAATTTAGTTAATTGTGGTGCAATAATGCTTGTCATTTTTTTTACATGCTACTGATCAAAATAAATGTAAAAATGAAAGAAAACTTCTTTGTATTCTTTGTTTTATTCTGTTTTGTTTTACAAGTATGCCTGGTCTTGCTAGATTTGAGGCCTCTTTCATTCATTACACGCAATTTCAATAAAACTATTTTTTTCATTTTCTATGGCTTTACTTCTATAAGATGATACTTTGATAAAAAGAGTTTTCTCACATATATTTATAACCATAAATTGCATACATATCACTAAATCATGTTTGAGAAAAAGCTGCATACTTAACTTTTCATGTTTTTATTTTTGTATTGAGTACAAAGTTCCATCAATACGGATCAACAGCAGCTGGGAAAACGGATTGTTTATATATAGCATATAGATGAAAATGATTTTACAAGTATTTGTTTATGTTGCCTAGTGAAAAGTTGTGTTCAATCTGTTTTTGATTGCATGGAACCCACAAACAATTGTAAAGCAACCAGGGTGAATTAGGCACAAGCCGGAATTGGGAATTTTTAAGTTATGTATAGTGTGCTAAGAAGCTTGAAATATAAACTTTGAGAGGTTGACAAAATTATCACTATATCTTTTCTAAAACCAGTTATAATCCTTTTTCTTTGAGAATGAAAAAAGTTCAAAATAGAGAAGTTTTTCTATGTTCAGTGGGCTCTATCTCAAAACATGTACCAGCAACTTGTGCCTGTTTCATGCTGGTTTCTTCACAATTTATACCAAGAAGAAGACAAGGTTGACAAGGTTTATAAGCGTGAAATAAGTGACGAAAGAACTGAGCACACTCATGGTCAGATTTAAAATTTGTTATATTATATTGTGGTAAATTTTTAAAGGAAACATTTTGTCAGCAGAATATAATATACTGTTTAACCTTTATTAAGTATATAGCTCAGTAAATGCAATTCAACAGAGACTAATTATCTGATACATGCACAACCTAAGTAACAGGTTTACAAACCAATCCTCAAACATATTTGGAACATGTAGACAAAATATTCTCAGTATTAGACCCATCATTGTTTTGGGATTAGGAAATTCCTTAAAGCATATCATAATTAATTTTTAAAACTTTTAAATCCTAACAAACTGCATTTAATTTTTAAACTAGCAAAGTGTAAATGATCAACAAATTTAAATAATTGCAAAAATATTGCGCGTGCATGCACCTATTCTTCATTTTTTTTTAAACATTGGAATGATTTTTGTCTCAACATTAAGGATGTATATTTTCAGCTGATTATATGATGAATAACATTCAGAGAAAATTTCTGCTTATAGTAGTTGTCAAACCGCCAGCACGAGAACAACATTAGAAATATAATAATTTTCTGTCAAGAACAAACAGGGAAGCATGCTAAAATAAAGTCAAATCATTTCATTATAAATTAAAAATACAAAGCAATATGCTGCAGTGAAATAATGAAGAGATCAAGTGGTGGAAGAAGAGTTATCTTAGAAACATTTATTTGTCATGCACTGGATATATGTATATCATTTTGCTTTGCAAAATATTAGCTTGATATATCTAAAAATTCCAAAGAATCTGAAAGTTTTGACCATTCAATTTCAAGATAAATGAGTATCTTCACTTTCATGCTTCTAAAGTCTCAACACAAGAAAAGAAAACCAAAATCAAACAGAATAAATCAAAACCTAGAATAATTCAATTTACCCCAAACAAAAAGGGTAGTTAAAGAACAGTTAATCAAATTTGAGGGACACCCACCACCTTCTTTGCGCTAGAGAGAGGTTTTTGCATGGTAATACATGTATATGAGAGAGAGAGAGAAAAAAAACCCATTGTCAATCAACAACACCATCATCATGTTGGCTTGTTGGTGGTGTCTGACGTAGCCTCCTGTAAAATGTGTCTAAAGAACTCTGTATTGAGCGATTTTTCCTGCCTCATTGGGCCTCCTTTGTAGCCAGTCGCTGATGCAATCCATCCACATTCTTGTAGATCTGCCCTATCTTTCTTTTACCCCCATCCATATGTGGCAATGGGGAATATGCAAGATTTTATGATTTTCAGTTTTGTCTCTTTGTTGTTTCCCTTCCAGAGTTTTTCAAGTCTTTTCATTTGTGACGGGGCTGCTAATATATTTCTATTTATTTCAGCTGAGCATTTGCCGTCTCCCTCAATCCTAGAACTTAGGACTTCAAAGTGGTGTACATGTTCCAACAGAGCTGCACCTGTCGATATTTTCGTTACATTCAGCAGAAGTCCTTTATTTTCGCTGTGCTCTTGAACTGTTTGGACTAGCTTGTCAAGTCCCCCAGGGGTTGTAGAGAGCAGTGCAGTGTCATCACCGTACATGTACTTCAGATCCCTCAGTTTAAGTCCTTGGATGCAAGGCTCATTAAAAAGATTATTTCTTTGATCATGTTCAACATTTCTCATTATTTCCTCGGTATAAAAACTGAACAAATGTGGCGAGAGAATGCAGGCTTGTTTTACGCCTTTGCGAACAGGGAAACAATTTGATGTACCACACTACATACCACCCTTTAATCAATCCTATGATATTAGGGTGAACATTCTTCACTTTTAGTGCTGCCTACAGCTCCTCACCCTTTACACAGTCAAATGCCTTTGAATATTCTATGAAGCAGACATGAAGGTTACCACAGTCTGTCTACATTTTTCAATTAGGTGTCTAAGGTTTAAAATATGGTCTCTTGTTCCTCTACCTTTTTTAAATGTGTCACTGACTTCTGATTGTATATTGTTTTCCAAACGCTTTATAATGATTTTAAGCATGATTTTGCTTGCATGACTAATTAGAGCTATTGTTCTGAGGTTGAAGCATTGTTTTAAATTTCCTTTCTTAGGAAGAATTATGAAGACAGATCTTTTCCAATCTGTTTGCCATTTTCCCTTGTTCCAGATCTTTTGGCGTTCTTGTGATAGAAATTGATTACTGTATCTTCACCTGCTTTTATCATCTGAGCTGTGATGTCATCACACCCTAGACCTTTTTCATTTTTATGGTTGTAAATAGCCCATTTTCAGTAAAAACGGAAGGAAAAAAAAGGATGAAAAAGAAAAATGTGCATTTTTGTTCATAAATGGATTATCCATCAATAAAACTGTAAGACTTTTGATAATAAAACTGTTAATGTCAGTCTGATGCTGCTTTCATTCACAGTGTCAAACAATTTAGTCTTTTACAAAAAACGAATTTTGTTCTTCTAGTTTTCCCTTCCCTGAGGAGAAATGTGTAGAAGCCAAGGAAATGTGCACAATGGAATCAATTTCCGTTTTTCGAGGTATGAAGCAAAAAAGCTCTTTTGTTTTCTGTAAAAGAAATATTTCAAAAATTAAAAAAATCTATAAAACAATATAAAGTTTGGTTTAAGAATCAGTCAACACAAGCGATAAAATAATGTCCCACTTTTCCACCGTTTTCCTAGGCTTTACACATGTCAAACAACAGGCAAACATAAAGCTCCTGGTTTCTTCTCAGCCTGCACTCAAGATTTGTTCATTGGTGTCTTAAACTAAGCATTCTCTAAAGCTTAAGTATAAATAAATAGACATACATGACTGTATAATTGTTCAAAACCTGATCAATCAAAATAACAAAATCTATTGTTCGCACCAAATATCTTTTACACATGCAAGACATGACAATATGGACATGAAAAAATACATCTGACTGTAATCAATGTTGCATTCATAAAAAATCCATGCAATTTGTTTATTAGCACACATTTTTCCAATTACTATTTTATGAAAGGGGATGATAATTCATGCACAAAGTTTAATTTCACTTAGAGGTGAAATAACAGAATCAATGTAACAAAAAAATTTGCATCTGAACGTCACTTCCTGTTTGAAAAGCCATTCATCTGTAAAATTATAATATTGGAAGTGGCTATTTGTCTGGCAGCTGCCAATTCATATTATAATTGTAATGTTTTATATCATCAACATAAAGCAAAATATAAGTGTAAGAATTGCAATAATTATTATATGATAATATGATTGTCAGAATTATCCTTAATATTACAGCAATGCTCCCTTGAATTTTCATATACTTTCTAAAAACTGATGATGACTTTCATATTTAAAAAAATTACTTCCAATGATTACTATGAATATTAAAAAAAAAACAGCTCTTAAGTTATGTTTACAAAAACTTGAGAGAAAGAATGTAGACAAAATAAAATGTTTACAATTTGTGAGGGCAGAAATGCTTTGTTCTATCTATGTCCTTAATTTGATCCATGAGCCAAGGGTTTTCTCTGTGACTAATATTATCAGATTCAGAATTGCACCCATTTCTTAAGTTGATCCAATTTTGAAAGTAAAAGTATAAATACTATATAACAGGGATAAAGGAATATCAATAAATTAGTTTTCATAATAAACTTGGCAGCAAACAAAAGTTAAGAACTAAAAAAAGAACCAAACAAACATGGTAATCATTATGCTAGTAATTAAATGTATGCATCATCGCTTCATTACATCACAGTCAAAGAAAAAAAAAAAACTATGTTAATACATTGCTATTATTATTACTTTCAGTTCAGTGAGATCCCAGCACAGGAAAAAAAAACCCTAACAAAACCGCCACAAGTATTATGCTTAATACTGCTGATATCATAAATGATAGCTTTTTTTTGGGGGGGGGGGGGGGAGGAAGGAAGAAGGTAATGACAAAAAGATTGAAAAATTGGGGAGAGGGGTAAAGGTATTCTTCAGTAAAAATACTTTTTGGAGATTAACGTATTCATAAAGAAGGCACCCATTGGTATTTTTATCATATAACTCATATAATAGGACACTAAGATGAGACAATTTTTTTTGACTCCCAACTCCACCCGTAATGAAAAAACAACAACAACACCAACCAAATACTAGCCCCCTAATTCAAACAACAAAAATAAGACAGGGAGAAAAGGACATTGTAAAAGTTTACTTTGTAAAGGCCTGCTTGTGATAACAATCATTTGGGTGAAAATCTTATCAATTTCTCCTAAACTTATTTACATATTAAAAACTGGTATTGATAAAAGTTGGGTGAACTAACCATCGATGGAAATACAATGTCCATCTGGAAGTACACAAGATAAAATGCAAACGAAGTTTGATAATATTTGGCTTGAAAACAAAAATTTGCAAGAATATAGGAAATATTTATTTGGATATATAAACAACCAAACGATCTAAAAATTCAACTTTGAGAAATTTTGAGGCAAAAGAATAAAATAACAGTTACCGGGCAAAAAGGTTTACGTGTCTTGCACAAAATGTATACAACTCTTCTCGGATGTGTCAATAAATATTTTGAGTAGACATTAGTTCTAGAATGGAGGAATGATCAATGGAAATAAAATTGTATTCCTTTAATTTGCTATGACAAACCAACACCCCTCGAAGCAAAATATTGTCCCCAAATGTAGTGAAATAAAACTTAAGAAAAACTAAATGATATTTAACCTAATCCAACATCCAAGCTCATCATGATCACAAAGCCGAATATACATCCCCAAGAAGCAAGTCTGCCATTTCCACTGCAAAAGAGTTAAATTAAGAACAAAATTAATTTCATATTGATTTATTATTTATATAATATCTATAATGATTATGCTTAAAGTCTTATAAAGCGCTTTAAGCTTTGCAAAGGGAAACCTTTCAAGAAATAAAGATTAATATTATCATTATTATTATTATTATTATTATTATTATTATTATTATTATTATTATTATTATTATTATTATTATTGTGTACAGTTAGTTCCAATCTAATGCATAAATATAAAGTAAATAGAATCTGTGGTACCATAAGGTACCCCTGGAAAGCCTAGGTGATGTTAACCCCAGAGAAGCAGAGTGAGAGAGAGAGAGGAAGAAAAAGAGAGAGAGAATAACTATGTTTCTTTTAGGTGGCGATTGCCAATTGAACTAAAGCGAAATACAAATTCAGCACTAACATGCAACTGGAACTAGCAAGGGATATGAAGACTTAATTTTTCAGTATTCCACTAACCTGGTCTGGGCTTCAGGAATGATGTCATCGACTACAACATAGATCATGGCACCGGCGGCGAATGCGAGAGCGTAGGGCAGGATGGGCTCGGCTACCGTCACAGCCAGAGTTCCCAGCAGACCAGCAATCGGCTCCACCATGCCGCTGAGCTGACCCCACCTGGTCAAGACAGAGTTGATGGTTGGTTGGTTGGGTTGGTTTAACGTCCAACAGCAGCACTATACAGGCTATATTGTGGACGGGCCCCAAGACGGACATCTAACAATTTTATGTGCTGCCACACACGATACAGGGCGGGGATACCATGACTCCTGTCTCAGCTGGTCACATTGTACTGACACCGACCCAACCAGTAGGGAACGCAACAGCCAGGATTCGAACTGGGGACCTTTGCGTCGGAAGCCGATGTTCTACCGCTGGACCGCTGCGCCCCCCCACACAGAATTGAGTTGAATTGAGTTGGTTACTTAAGGCTTTATTGTGGACGGGCTCCATGAATAACGACTGACAATTTTACATACTGCCACACAGAAACAGTGCGGGGATATCATGGCTCCTGTCTCAGCCGGTCACATTATATTGACACCTACCCGACTAGAAGGAGAGAAAGGTCAGGACAGAGTGTAGCGTTAACCTGGTCAAACTTTGGTTGTATTGGTAGTTTTGAGATAATTATATACAAATAATTAATTAATTCCTAGTTTAATAATACAAATATACTATTGTTTTTCTTTAGTTAACACGATGGAATATCTCATCTTTTGGTAGTTGAATTTTGAGATACATAATCTTAAAAAAATAATGATTTCCTTCTACACGAAAATAAAAAACTCTACTATTTTTTCCCTAAGTTTACCTAAAATGAATGGGCACATGTTAAGTTTTACTTCTCCATGAGATGTACCATCATGATCTCTAACACACATATCAAAATGGTGTATCGCTGATAATTATATGCAGGTCAATATGGAAAGAGAAGAGAAAGAAATCCAAAGAAAAAAACTAAACTAAACATCCTCTAAATGAACATTAGCTGTATAACAAATAAGAAAAACGAGGCCGGCTAAAATCATGACACCGGACAATATTCATATTGCTCATATTGTTCTTATACAGGAAAGTCTAAAAAAAATCCAACGGCTACCTTACATGATATAAACTACCTATCCTTGCAAATGTGAAAACTGCAGAGAAGTCATTAACATTACCTTCACCAAAAATGATCTTGTTGCCATCAAGCCCATACCAACAACACAAATGTCCAAAAACATACATTCAGTCACAACGAACATAAACACATCATCTTTAAAATACATATAGCTCCCTAACATCAATATGGTATTGTCAGTGGTGTCAATTGGATTATTATGTTTTTACTGAATTTTTGTACTTAAAGTGATATATATTGAATCACAGAAATAATCCTTTGACAGACCTTCACTGAATTGACTTGCCATCATCACTATATAATGTTTGGTTTAACTTACATAAAGCTCCTGAAGACAGGCATACCCGACCCTCGCAGTGGGAGACTCACAGCTAGACCCTCAGGAAAATTCTGTATACCTATACCAAAGGCAAGGTTTCTGCCGGAGAAGAATCATGAAATCTATGAAGGTTTTACATTTCTATGAGAGGTTTGGTCAGAGTCCTCCTGAATGTATATGAACATGCATACTTAGCTTAGGATGCACAGAGAATGCCTAAAATGACAAAAAAATATTAATCTCACATTTGAGGATTAAAACAGAAATCGATTTAAAGAATGATTTTTCTTAAAAAGAAAGCTTCTTAATTATTTTCTCAAAAGTGAATTATTGGGATTTCAGCCTATTATCATTTTAAATTTAATTAAGCATTTACTTTTTTCTATTACAAGTTTATTACAAAACGGACTATTCACCTTGCGTTTTCAAATGTGGCAGCCTTGGTTTTCCCTATAGCTCCAAATCCAACACCCACCGCTAGGCCCTCTGGAGAAATTAAACAAAATGGAGTCTAATTTTTTTTATCAAAGGCAATCACCACTCTTATTGCGCCATAACTCAAATTCATTATACCTAAATGAATTACACTGTGAAACGCTTTTGGTAAACAATAGGCCTGTATCTCTTTTTACATGTATTGTTTATTGAAAAAAGGGGAGGGGGGTATGTTAAAGAGAAATGCTTATGATCATTATGTATCTTATTAATCATCCAAATTGTCACTCTCGGAATAGTACATGACTTAAAAAAGAAGCCTAGACCCTTAGATGTATTAAAAAACTGCTATTAAATAAATCTGAATTTAGACCAAAGATGGCAGAACCAGAAGACCTAAGGTTAGAAGCAGAAATGGATTGAAGAGTGGTGGGGGGTTAATAACCCTGGTTCATGCCCATTCCAAAATTATCAGTTATGTGGGAAGACACTTCCTTTACTTTAACCATTCATATAATTTGTAATGGATGGTAGTAACACATCAATACTCTCAACAAATAGTAGAGGTGCAACCCCCCCACCATTAAAAAAAAAAAAGATTCTCAGTCCTTAAAAAAACAAACAAACCCCAACACCCTTCATTCCCCACCCCCCTCCCCAAGCCTTGCAAACTCAGGCACTTACCCGGAATGTTGTGTATGGTAATGGCGATGATGAGCAGGAGCATGCGCCTCCAGTTGATGGCCTGGCTGCCAGACTCCAACCTGCCCGGGGCGCTCGCCGACTCTCTGGCATTGGGCAGCTCGCGGGGAGCCTGGGAGGGGAGAGCGCCTGGAACCATGCGTCGCTGACGGGTGACCACCTCCATGTGTGAGCGGGGCTTAGGCCCTACCCTTACTAAAGTCTCGTCGGCAACTGTGAGCAGGATGGAGTTGCTGCCCACGGGCGAGCCTTTTATTTCATCTTTCAGAGGCGTCGTCACAGATAAGGACATGTTTGATAAACTCCCATGGTCTAGAAGAGAACCCTGGCATGGAAGAAAATAAAGCGGAAGTGTAACATTTTTTTAGGCTTGCCTTAGGTTTCTGTTATCTTGATAATCTTGCAACCGCAGTTGAACGTTAATTTGCTATAGCTATCTTTTTCCATCTTCTTTGTCCTCTATTTCACAAGCCAGATTTTCAGACAATATTCTTGTTTCCTCTTTGTTTTGACCAATTTATGTACGTTGCTGCCCACCTACACTTCTGTGTCAATATTTTGGTTCACTTAATCTTGATAATAACAGGCATGGATTTTTAAAACTAACTAGTATTGAAGGATAGGTACATCCTCTCTCAAAGCTATATTGGTGAACCGATTCTAAAAATAAAAAAAGCCCATATATAGGTACAAACAATGAAAATAGACTTTGCTTTCCTTACAAAGAAAATCAAAATATTCACAAAAGTATTATTTGACAAAGAAAATAAACTTAATTGAACATCCTTTTGAGACCAGAGCATTTTTATTTTTACCCCCACCCCCTGGGCGTAGGTTGGGGATTCAATGCAACAATTAAAAAAAAGTAGTACACTTCCATTTCTAAGAAACAGACGTTAACAAAATTTTTAATATCTGTCATCTCTACAATAATTTGTCTATATTGTGAAAAAAAAAGTATGTAAATGTAAAAAAAAAAAAAGAGAAGGGAGACCAGCCTATAAAAACTGAGCTGAAAGTACAATGTCGCACATCTTAAGAGTAAGACAAGTTAGAAGCTTTATAACAACTTTATACTTAAAACTCAGGATCTTCTAATCAGGAATCCCAGGTTGGACTCCAGATCAGGTTGCCTACTGGTTGGGACAAGTTATAATAGTATGGCAGGATATTTAAGCTTATTGTATCCCTGCTTTCTCTGTGTAGTAAAATTATCAGAAGTTATGTCTTACAATCTCCAAAATATTGAGTAAAATTAATAAGTTTTAGTTAATTTAGACACCTCGATTCACTGTGGAGTATAGGGCCACACTAATTGATGAAGATAAATATTAAATTATACCGGCAGCGGCAAAAACCACACAAAAAATATCTAGCCCAAAACAAATCAAACAAGCAACGACTTGGATAGAGATGCTTACACAATCAGGAATGACAAGGTCTGCAGCGAAAACAAACACCGCTCCGAGAGTAAATCCGATGGCCACAGGAACGAACGCCCACTGGCCCTTGCTGCCGTAGAGACCTGACATCTCAGCCATCTCTATTGCTGGGGCCAGCAACGACCAGAAGGAGGCTGCTGTCATAACCTACAATACCAAGATCATGGATGTAGAATTTTATTAAAATATCAATATTCTCTCACATATCCTTCGTTTTTGTTTGTTGTTGCTCATGATAGGTTGTACCTATTAATTCAAATAACTCTGCAGATTCTAATAACAAATATTTTATAAAATAACCAGATTGTAACAATCTACTAGTACTACCAACACCTGAAAATCTGTAAATCCATACATAGGTTTTAAAAAGAAAAGAGAGAGAGAGAGAGAGAGAGAGAGAGAGAGAGAGAGAGAGAGAGAGAGAGAGAGAGAGTGAGAGAGAGACAGAGAGACAGACAGACAGACAGACAGACAGAACAGAGAGGGAGAGAGGAAGGGAAGAAGAAAATTTTT
>RQTK01000975.1:0-24559 GCA_003991915.1 Elysia chlorotica
TAATAATAATAATAATAATAATAATAATAATAATAATAATAATAATACTAGTTCTTATAATAGTCATCACAAAAAATCTAGCCTGCAACTAAGCTCTATATTTTAATCCTCGTCGCCAAATGTAATAACTAGATCTATGACCAACTCAAGACACGAGTTCATAATTAAATCATAGGTTTTATTTCACGATGTTGACAGCATGACTCTCTTAGAATAGAATGCCTTTCTTACAAGGTTATTAAAACAATGCGGACCGGAAAACAATAAAGAATTACGTCACATAAAATAAAGAACAGTTACAATGAAATTTACATATATTAATCATACAAGATTATTTCCCATTTATTACATCCCTCCATCCTTATTTTGAACTTACGTCATAAAAGAATATAATTAATACAATTAAGATAATTCAAAAAACTTGATTATGAAGGTGACTTCAAACTATGAACTTTTTAACATTTAAATGACAAATTTAATTTCATTGTAATCTTTAGTATTCTTTAAACTTAACACTCGTAACATTGATTCTCTTAAAATCATAATATGAAAGCTTAATTGCAACAAGTACAAAAATATGAAATATACTTTCATATCATTTATTGAATTACCAAACGATCTGGCTCTTTTCTTATACGGCCTGATCTTCTCGGTTTAATCTCAACCGATTTAGAACTCATTTGACCCGCATTCACACTCTCATCCGCACATTCATTTGTCTTTGGATGCACATTCACACCTGTTAATTGAACTTCAGAAGGAATATATTCATTCTGCGCATCCTCAATTAAAATACTACTGTTATCATTAATCCCTTCCAAACATCCATTATCAGCACTTAGATTCTCTTTTCCTTCCCCAGGTTGATCACTTTTACTTTCGTTCGAATCCTGATCAGATGAAATAGGATTAGTTATCAAATCACAGACGGTGGTTCGAATCTGATCTTGATGGCGTCTTATAATGCCATGGTTATCAGTGTCAACATGAAAAGAGACAGGTCCAGTTTTCTTAGTAATAATACCCTTTATCCATTTCCTATCCTTTTCCCCATAGTTTCTAACAAAGACATTTTCCCCAACTGAAACTTCACGTTCACGTGATGATCGATCATAATGATCCTTTTGCCTAGCTTGTTGCTTAACAACAGAGCTCTGTAGTGACGGATGCAGTAAATCAAGATGGGTTCTCATTTTACGTCCTAAAATCAACTCAGAAGGAGTTAAACCTGTGGTGGTATGTGGCGTGCTACGATATTTTGTTAGGAAACGCAATACCCTTTCTTTCATAGTACCCGACTTATTATGTATCATAGCTTGTTTGAAAATTTGAACTGCTCTCTCAGCTAAACCATTGGTAGATGGTGAATAAGGTGCGCTAGTGATGTGTTTTACACCATTGTGTGCCAGGAAATTTTGAAATAGTTCGCTTGTCCAAGTTGGACCGTTATCAGTTACAATTACCTCTGGCAACCCAAATGTGGAAAACACCTCACGAAGCTCAAGTATTGTATCAGATGCAGTTATCTTACTCATAATCTTAATATCTATCCATTTACTATGAGCATCAATAATTATCAAAAACATTTTGCCTAAAAATGGTCCTGCAAAGTCCATGTGTACTCTTGACCACGGTTGCTGAGGCCAGTCCCAAGGATGCAGCGGTGCTTTAGGGGGACTCTTCTGGTACTGTTCACAAATCGCACACGTCTTCGCCAGTCGTTCGATGTCATAGTCCAACAGAGGCCACCACACCCAGGAGCGAGCCTGCGCTTTCATACGGCTGATACCAATGTGAGTCTCATGAAGAATATCCAACACTCGAGACCGAAGCGATGTAGGGATGATGACTCGGGTACCCCACAACAAACATCCGTTGTCGATGCTGATCTCATGTTTTCGAGCTGTAAAAGCCCGAACGTCGTCGGAAGGTTTTGATGGCCATCCTCTAGCTGCAAAGTTGAATACCTGTTTCAACAAAGGATCTTTTAATGTCTCTTTTGCGATATCGGTCGCAGTCACCGGTAACTCGTCGACAAAGTTGAACAGGTGATCGACTGCATCGGGAGGTTCCGATACAAGTGGTGTCTCAGGTAGCGGTAATCTGCTTAACGCGTCTGCGTTGTTCTGGTGCCCAGGACGATATGCTAGACGATATGAATACCCTGACAGAATAAGCGCCCAGCGTTGTACACGTGCGGAAGCGTTTTCAGGGAAAGCTTTGTGCTCTCCAAATAAACCAAGTAGCGGTTTGTGATCGGTGTAAAGCTCAATTTGATGACCAATGATGTATTTTCTGAATTTTGTTACCCCGAAGATAAGCGACAGGGCTTCTCGGTCAATTTGAGCGTAATTTTGCTCAGCAGCGTTGAGTGACCGTGATGCATAAGCGATAGGACGCTCACCTTGTTGATCTCGATGTGAGAGAATCGCTCCCACCCCCCGCGGAGACGCATCGCATGTAAGAATAAGCTGTTTGTTAGGATCGAAATGAACTAAGAGCTTATCGGACGAGAGCGATGTTTTAGATGTGTCAAACGCTCGTTGTTGTTCTCTGCCCCAGTGCCATTTAACACCTTTGTGAAGCAGGTCGTATAGTGGAGCTAGTAACGATGAAGCGTTGTGAATGAACTTGCAGTAGTAGTTTACCAAACCCAGATAAGCGCGGAGCTCGTTTACGTTAGTTGGTCTTGGTGCATCTCTAATAGCCCGTAGCTTCTCAGGTTGTGGTTGAAGTCCATCTCGGTTGAGACGGTAACCAAGGAAGTTAACTTCGTCTTGAAGGAATTCACATTTTTCACGCCGAATGCGTAAACCCCTGTCTTTACACAACTCAAGCACAGTGTTTAATGTCTGGAGATGAGTTCTGTCATCACACCCAGTGATATACAAGTCGTCAAAGTAGATAACGCAGTTAGGAATTTGTAGAAATATGCCCTCCATGACACGCTGAAAAATGCTTGGACAAGACGAAAATCCAAAACAAAGGCGTTTGTACCTGAACAACCCTTTGTGGGTATTGATTGTTGTCAATTTGCGCGATTCGGCGTTCAAATTAAGCTGTGTGTACGCATTGCTGAAGTCTAACTTTGAAAACTTTACGCCGCCGGCCAGCTTGTGTGCAAGCTCATCAATCAGTGGTATAGGATGCTGATCTTGGTGGATGACTCTATTAACCGTAGTTTTGTAATCTCCACAGATGCGGACGGATTTGTCTTTTTTTAGGACTGGCACAATTGGTGTCGCCCAATCTGAAAATTCGACTTTCTCGATGATATCGGCGTTTTTAAGTCGTTCTAATTCATCCTCTATTGCTGATCTAAGCGCATATGGCGGGTGTCTGGCTTTACAAAATTTCGGTATAGCGTCTTTTTGAATATGTAAAGTAACTTCACAGTCCTTTAACAGACCAGGGTCTGTCCCGAATACTTCCTCGTGGTTCTTCAATATATTCCTTAAGGAAGTAGAACTATCCGTTAATGAAAATACTCTATTCCAATCTAACTTAAATCTTTTTAGCCAGTCTCTTCCAATAAGAGGCGGACCCTCTCCTTCAATCACAAGAATTGGTAGCAACAGATTCTGATCTTTATGTTTAACGTTTACTGTCGCTTCACCAGCGATGTTTACCCTCTCTCCTGTGTAGGTAGATAGTGTCTTAGTAGTTGGCTTTAACGGAGTGTTTATGTCCTTTTTAAAATCGGCCGAACTAATTACAGACAACGACGCACCCGTGTCAATTTGGAAAGTCATATGCGTGTTGTTAATCATTAGATCTACGTTGAAAGCGTCATTTGATGGCTTGAGAGCAAACAGCGACAGTTTTGTTTCTTCGTTTTCTTGTACAAAGTGATTCTTTGTGGTTGTTTTCGAAGCTGATCGGCAAACTTTGGCAATATGACCGGTTTTCCTACACTTGTAACCTTGTGCCTTAGCAAACTTACACGCAGTAGACGAATGAGGTCCACCACAACGATCACATCGACGATTCGCTTGACCGCGAAATTGATTTGAGGTATGTTGATCAGGTTGTGAACCCTTGCTTAATTCTTTACGTTCGCGTTGATAGCGACTGTTGTTTTTGAAACTACCGCTTGACCCCTGCGTATACATTACAGCACCGCCAGATTGTAGCGATCTAGCTGCATCGGCTGTCGTCATCGTTGAAACAGCTATGTTAACTGCTTCATGAAGAGTAAGATCGGTCTTGCACAGAAGTTTACGTTGAATTTGTTCATCGTTTATTCCCCGGGCGAACCGCTCACATAATCTTTCCTCAAGTTGTGCACCGAACTGACAATATTCTGCTAACTTACGAAGTTCAGCTATATATTGTTGGCATGTCTCACCAGAATGACGATTTCGGGCCTCAAACGCAGCCCGTTGAAGAAATTTAGGAGGCGCTGGTTCATGATGAGCACTTAAAACTCCACATAGTTCTGAATACGATTTATCTGTTAGTTTAGAAGGTGAAACTAAGTCCTTAAGTAATCTAAACTGACAAGGACCTATAACAGTTAAAAACACAGATCTCTTCTTCGTATCATCAGTTACACTATTTGCATCTAAATAAAATTCTAGCCTTTCAACATAGTCTGTGAATTTCTCCGACGTCGGAATAAACTCATTTATTTTGCCAAATAAAGACATCTTGTTAAATATTTAATTTACACACTTGATAAGGCTCTAAAAAACATACTAGCTCTTAAATAGGCTCACAAAAAATCTAGCCTGCAACTAAGCTCTATATTTTAATCCTCGTCGCCAAATGTAATAACTAGATCTATGACCAACTCAAGACACAAGTTCATAATTAAATCATAGGTTTTATTTCACGATGTTGACAGCATGACTCTCTTAGAATAGAATGCCTTTCTTACAAGGTTATTAAAACAATGCGGACCGGAAAACAATAAAGAATTACGTCACATAAAATAAAGAACAGTTACAATGAAATTTACATATATTAATCATACAAGATTATTTCCCATTTATTACATCTTTTAGATAGAAAATGAAAGTTGTGCTGACTGTGGACTGGGGGTTCTTTATGAAATCCTCTTGTACTTATTTTCGCAGTAGAAAAGGCTTTTATTTTAGACTGATTAAATCTCGACCAGTTTATTTTTTTATTATTTCATATGCAAACTTTCTTTAATTAAGTATAACAACATAAAACAAAGGGATGACAAGTAGTCATATGCAATAGCAATTAGATACACGTTGGTTATGTTTTCCCACAAGGCTTGAAAAAAATACAAGAGAGTTTTATACGGAAGCCCACATCCCCACCCCAGCCACTAGCGTCAGTCTGGCTCTAGCCTAAGAGATGGCAAACCCAAGTACGGCTCGTAGTGTATGTATTTCACACATCAGCGCGTTCTGCAAAATTGATCAGATGCACAAGAATCGCACAAAACGAATCATGAATGAATAAAAACATACATCCTTTTAGATTGATTCCCCTAGTGTTAAAATCAATAGCAAACATTGCGAGGCAAATTGATCACACAGACGTTTCAACAATAAGTAATAGAAAATATTATATTGCAATAGAACATTTAACTTTTAGTCTTCTTTTTTACTTTCTCCACCTCTGACCTTTCATTTCTTGTGTACTGTCTTTCTTTCTTTTTTTTCCATCTTGAATGCATTCTTTTAACTCTCCTCATTTGTATGTCTGCCTATGCAATTCATCCTTCTTCTCCTCTCTTTTTGTTCATGTTATTGTTCATGTTCTTATTCTTGTACTTCTGGTTTTTGTTCTTCTTCTTTTTGTTCTTCTTCTTTTTGGTATACTTTTTCTTCTCTACTCTTTCTTAAATAACTATTTCCTATTCATCTTCTTCGTCTTTTCTTTCTTCATTTTCTACTTTTTATTGCCAATCATTGTCGCCTCAACGTCATGCAAATGTATATGTCACAGATGGGAGATTTGACCCTTTCTCTCCATCCCTCTATTCCTCCATCAGTTTTTTTTTCCGAACTATAACATCTTAATGATTACAACAACCATTATAAAAAACTATTAATCATATCTTAAGTGATGACTCCTAAATAACCCAGGTGTTCAAACTCTAACAATAGATCGAACCGTTCAAGCCTGACAGACACTCGTGTTGTCGTTAAGAGTGCTTACTATTAAACAGAACAATCGGGTTCCGAACGCAGGCTGGTTATATAAACTAAATCTAGATGCTGGACTCAAAAAATCTCTTTGCTTGAGACCGGTTGTAGGCGGTTGAGACGGTCGTAATTATGTGATTTTTAAGAGATCGGAGCTTCATATGTACATGTAATATTCATTTATATAAGTATGATGCACAGATTGCTTATAATAGAAATCTGTGGTAGGATGCAAAGCCTCGACAGTTTTACATGCCCTATCTCATTTCTCAAAAAGAATAGTTATAGTATTTTAGAAAATAGATACGACTGGGTTAACAAAAAAAAAAAGAAAGTTTTGTATAGAAATAATTAAGAATAAGGTATTTAAAGGAATAGATATGATATTATCCAACTGAGTCCAGTGAGTGAGTGAGTTTGTTTTTACGGTAGGTCAGCACGGTAACGGCTATGTCGTGCCCATGATGTCGTAAGACAGTTAATGCACTATACCAGTAGCAGACGAAAGAAGGAAGTTTATAGATAATAAAAAGACCCCACGATGTTTATGGTGGATTAACTGATTCAGCAGACTCATTGTTAGTGGGTAGGGAGGGAGATAGGAGGTATAGCTACATTTACCCAAATCATATACAGAGAAGGAAGTTTATTTAGATGATGAATACAAGCAACTGTATACACCGGTGTTTACTCATTGAGTTAAGATAAACAGAAACACAGCCAGGCCAATGTTGACTCACATACGAGACACCTTATAAGGGCCACTATTTGTATTTACCATATACTGGTCTTATCGTTGTGTCTATCTGATTGCTACAGTATTGATTATTCCTACTGGATTTTTTTTTCTTGTTGTTAATCAGAATAGCAGAGAGGTTGGTTGGTTGGTTGGTTGGGTTGGTTTAACGTCCAACAGTAGCACTATATAGACTTTATTGTGGACGAGCCCCAAGACGGACGTCAGACAATTTTATGTGCTGCCACACACGAGACAGGGGGGATACCATGACTCCTGTCTCAGCCGGTCACATTATACTGACATCGACCCAACCAGTAGGGAACGCAACAGCCAGGATTCGAACTCGGGATTTTTTGCGTCGGAAGCCGATGTTCTACCGCTGGACCACTGCGCCCCCCGAATAGCAGAGAGAAATCGAAGATGGACGGTATGTTTTAATGACACTGGTATGCTGAGTTTGTATTGTATTGATCCGTGTTGCAATCAGCGCCTGTAGCGATAGTCACTAGGGTATTGTTGTAATAGGAAGTCAAAATAACTTAGGCTATAGGGATTAGTGGCGCTGAGTCATGAAGCTTGGTACTGACATGCAATCAATAGGTCAATTGAGAAATGAGAGAGAAAGAGGGAGAGAGAGAGAGATAAAGAGAGGGAGAGAGAGAGAGAGGAAGTGAGCAAGGGAGGGAGAAAGATGTATAGAGAGAGGCATAGACAGAGACAGAGAGGGGGGCGGAAGAGAGAGAGAGGGATAGAGATAGAGAGAGAGAGGAATATACAACGAAAAAGAGGGAGATGAAGAGAGTAAGGAGAGAGAAAGAGAAAGAGAAGGAAGGAGAAAGAAGTCTGCAGAGAGGATGAAAGGAAGAAAGATACAGAGCGAGAGAAAAAGAGAGGGAAAGAGTAGAGGGAGGGAGAGAGAGAAAGAAAAAGAGAGAGAAAAAGAGAGAGAGAGAAAGACAGAGAGATAAGGGATGGATGAAACACATTGAGAGAATTTTTAGATGGATAGTGTTTTAATATTTAAGTTTATATGCATAACAAAATGCTCAATAAGTAATTAAGAGTATAGAGAGTAAAATGAGTAAAAGGGAGGAAGAGAGGCGCCGGCGATTGAAAAGAAGAAGGAGGGTGGATGAATGGGAGCAAGAGTATCGTTGTGAGTAGAGAAAGAACAATAGGAAGAGACTGCGAGCGAGTCTTTCTGTTGTAAGTTACTAGAGAGATAGATAGAGAGAGAGATAGAGAGAAAAAGAGAGAGAGAGAAAGACAGAGAGATAAGGGATGGATGAAACACATTAAGAGAAATTTGAGATGGATAGTGTTTTAATATTTAAGTTTATATTCATTACAAAACGTTCAAGAAGTAAATTAGGAGTATAGAGAGTAATGTGTGTAAGAGGGAGGAAGAGAGGACGCCGGCGAGTGAAGAGAAGGAGGGTAGATGAGAGAGAGCAAAAATATCGTAGTGATTAAAGTAACAGCGATAGGAGACTGCGAGGGAGACTGTCTGTAGAGAGAGAGACAGAGAAATAGGAAGCTGCAAGAAGAATGTCTTTTTTGAGTCACCAGATAGAGAGATGGAAAGACAGTGTGTGAGTGAGAGAGACATCGAGAGAGACAGAGAGAAGTAAGAAGGTGAGAGTAGAACTTGTGAGTGAGATAGAGAGAGAGAGAGAGAGAGAGAGAAGAGAGAGAGAGAGAGAGAGAGAGAGAGAGAGAGAAAGAGAGAGATGATGATGGGAGAGGGAAAAAGCGAGAGATACACAGAGAAGTAGGAAGCTGCAAGTAGAATGTCTTTTGTGAGTCACCAGAAGAGAGAGGAAAGACAGTGTGTGAGTGAGAGAGACATGAGAGAGACAGAGAGAAGTAAGAAGGTGAGAGTAGAACGTGTTTTGTGAGTGATTAGATAGAGAGAGAAAGAGAGAGAGAGAGAGAGAAACAGAGAGAGAGAAAGAAAAACAGAGAGAGAGAGAAAGAGAGAGAAATAGGAAGTTGCCAGTAGAATGTGTTTTGTGAGTCACCAGAGAGAGAGAGAAAGAGCGAGATGAGAGAGAGAAATGAAGAGAATTTTGAGTCACCAGATGAGAAAAGCAAGAGAGAGAGAAACAGAGAAAGTAGGGAGCCGCGAGGAGCAGTGTTTGTACATAGAGATAGAGAAAGAGAGAGATAGAGAGAGAGAGAAAGAGAGAGAGAAACAGAGAGAGATAGAGACAGAGAGAGAAGTAGGAAGCCGCGAGGAGTATGTGTTTTCTGAGTGATCAGAGAGACAGGGATAGAGAACAAAACAGAGAGGGAGTAGGGAGGCCACAAGTAGAATTCTCCTGTGAGTGAGCAGAGAGAGAGAGAGGGAAGGAGGGAGGGACGGAGTGAGGCCAGACCTTGATCCCCCAGTTGAGTGTCGTACGCCTGGGGAGAGAGAGCGCTTGCTCTCCGGCTAAACTGGATCTTAATTAGAGATGTTTCCGCCTGCTCTCCACTCACCAATCGCACCGATCTGGATCTGCTCGCCCGTGCACACAGCAATTGTTCTTTCTCCAGAGTGGTTGAGTACATATACCAAAAAAAAAAATATATATACATCTCGTATAATTACATAAGATAGGCCTATAATAAGGAATATCTCTTGTATGTTAAAATCCGGTAAAGAATA
Organism: Elysia chlorotica; assembly: GCA_003991915.1. Lineage (NCBI taxonomy): Eukaryota > Metazoa > Mollusca > Gastropoda > Plakobranchidae > Elysia > Elysia chlorotica. Next base: position 9,515 of record RQTK01000975.1, read on the forward strand.
TTTCTCGCATAATAACATAAAGTTTTCTTGCTTTTAGCTATACAAATTGTGATAAGTAAATCGCCAAGAACAAAAACCCAACATAATAACTGTTCTCAGAATCTGAATAAATGATGGATGGACGTCGTTTGCTGGAATAAAAAATGCATTGCCTGCACTGGCACAATGTAGCAGGAACCAGGAACACACGTTGTGTGCGAGTATCGACCAGTATTGCGTTGGATTCTGCACGTTTTTCTTTTATTCATCTTGTTGCGGAAACAGTCATTCTATGGAGCCAAACAGGTCGTGTGTCTGTGGATGATGAACGACGGTTCCATTTCTTTCCGGGACTACAACAAGTTCGTGGCCTGTGTCTAGTGCCCTTCCGTGTGGATCTAGGTTTAGAAGCTCCAGAAAGATTTGTGAAGTGTAGATCTAGAAGTAATTGGATACTGTTTGAGGCGGGGAAATTCTGAGTGACATGGTTGTTTTCTGTGACAAGATATCCTTTTACTGACATATAAACAAAACATAGTTCTAAACTACAGCTACTGAAGTTGATGTATCTTCTTCCTTTCCTAAAAAGTTCACCAATTGCCAGCCAATTTTAATATGCGGTTCATTAATTGCCTTTTTGTTTATTATTCATATACACCATTTAGTTAAAAACTGAAAATGTATATTTAATTCGTTTACTCTACAGAAACACTCTTAACAGTTTAAAAACAACGATATTTGTACACCTGATGCCCTTTGATTACTTTTGTTCCCCTGAGAAATTGTTCTATTTGGCACAATACGTTTTTTTAATTTTAATCTTATTTTTTCATCACAATCTACAAGCATCCTCTGACCCCATCTCATATGGCATCAGAGCAAAATGTAAAAATGCGCATCTCACTTGATCAATACGCGCATAATATTTCAAGCTGGAAACAAAGAAAACAAACTAAAAACTAACATTTAATTCTTTAAACAATGGCCAATATTTGCAGTTGGAAGCTACAAAGCGGTTGGTTTAGCCGGGAGCTAACATCTTAAATCGAGTTTCCTGTAGTTAACGCCTCGCCAATGAAGTTAAGCGGTGAGCGCTGTTTTGTTAAGTAAAAAATCAATTTTCGGAGGGCGGTGAGTGTTAGGGTGGAATGCTTAGCTAGCTGTTAACCCACAGAAGTGGTTAGTTTATGTGGTTACCGGAGTATATTGTTTCAAACGTTATTAATAATCTATTATTTCTTGTAGCTGCGTTTCTTTTTAATTGATTATTATAAAGATATATCATGTTTATACTAAGCTTAATAACGCAACAACATCGTAACGTGCCTATCTTTATACTTCAACTCTTTACCTCTCTTTTTCCTACTTCTCCTACTCCTATTAATATTCGGCCACTGCTACTACTACTACTACTACTACTACTACTACTACTACTACTACTACTACTACTACTACTACTACTACTACTACTACTACTACTACTACTACTACTACTACTACTACTACTACTACTACTACTACTACTACTACTACTACTACTACTACTACTACTAACTACTGCTATTTCGATTTTACCACTGCCACTTGCTCTAGTACCAATATTTCTACTATTTTGAGACATGAGTGCCATGTCGAGTTCCCATTAAATCGGAAAGTTCGTAGTTAGATGACTTCTTACCACTCCATTAGCGGCATCTTATAAGTGTTTTGTTGCTGGTTAGTAAAATAAGTACGCTTATAAACACGACACATTAAATGAAGTGTTCACTATATAATAATTGTGTTATGAACCTTTCAAGATCTTCGTCCAGTTCAAGAGCCTGAATTGTTTTATTGTGGGTATAATAGAGATATTGAGTAAAAGAGAGATGTCAACAGGTACAGAATAAAAAGGAAAGAGGGAGAGAGAGACAGAGAGAGAGAGACAGAGAGAGACAGAGAGAGGGAGAAAGAGAGAGAGAAAGAGAGAGAGAGATAGAGAGAGAATGAGAGAGCTAGAGAGAGAGAGACGAGATAGAGATAAAGACGGAGATAGAGAGATGGAGAGACAGAGACAGAGAGACAAAAATACCAAGAGAGAGAGAGAGAGAGAGAGACAGACAGACAGACAGACAGACAGACAGAGAAACAGACAGAAATTCTTAGCCTCGTCAAATTTCTCTCTGCCCAAGGAGTCCTTTGTTCAACCTCGGTTCCCCGGAACAATCCCATTTTTAAATATTGATGCGATGGTTTGGTCTGGGCTGGATAAACCGAGGTTCTTTTTGGCCAGTCGATAGGGAGACTAGTGCTGATGTGTTATGTTGTTTTATTTTTTCAATCAATGGCTCGAAGCAGATCCTGGTGTAGACGCGAACCCAGCTTCATAAACACCCATGTAGATATCGATTTGCCCTTAGTTTTTTTTCAATATTACAGCGCACTAGTTTTCTTTTAACATCCAAAACTTAAATCTTGTGGGAAATCAACGCCACAAAATATAGGCCTAATAGTGCTAATAGATCCGAAACTAAACTACTTCAATGTTGTAAACACCTACATTTAAGTACTAAACGTTCAAATTAAAAGAAACCAGTTTCTTACTTAGCGTGGACATGAAAAGTGTCTAAAAGACATGTAGTCATCCAATATTTTAACATTTCTCTTTTTCCCTCTTGCACGTTTGTCGTTCATGGACTAAATCTATGGTTATAAAATTGCACTTCCATTTTCAAAATTGGGGATTTAAAGCCCAAGCCAAATTTGATTTTTTTCATTGTGTGTCATTATTTGATCAAAACCAAGCCCATACTCAAAATGCAAAAATAAAGTTATATTAATAAGCTAACGAACTGTCTGTCTCTCGTTTTTAATCACATGTCAACTAGTTAGAGGGATGGACAAGGTTGGTTAAAAGGTGTTATGGTGACTAACGCGCCTTCGTCCAGTAGGGGACGAGTCGCCAGAGCGGTAGTTAGTAGTGGTACTGTTGCTGTAGCAGTTGTATTCCTTTGTTGTTGTTCTGATGGTGATCATATTTTGGCACATTTTCGAAGTGTCATAGTGTTGATGCCATCAGTGGTTATAATTGGCTCTTTCTATTTCCGAGGTGTCATGGTGCTGATACCTTTGTTGTGTCAATTACGTTTGTGTTTTTAGGCATTTGACTCGTTTTCTTCTGATACTTATACAGGTATTCATACAATTGCATTTGTTGTTGTATATATTAATTAAAAAAACTTGTTCTGTAGCGTTAATATTATTTGTCCGTGTGGTTATTCCCCTTTGCATTATAATAATCTCCCTTATATTCAGTTGTACCAAAAGCATTTAAAGGGAGATACGTAAAATACTGTATTTTTCTTACAGATAACAATGACATCCAAGGATAAGAAACGAACTCTATTTAAGACCTTAATCGTGCTGTAAAAAAAGCCAATTCTAATACACGTATTGATGAAATTTAAAGTGTTCAAAGACACATAGAACCATCTTTCAATATTCTATCAATACTAATTAATTCTTTTAGTGACACGCCTGGCATCAGTGTAACATCAATAGTAGAACTTTCTCGAATCTCCACGACTGTGTTTCCTGTTCTTGCATCATATTTTTCAACTGTTTCTTCCTTCCCCTTACCCCCTATCTTTTCCTCTCTCTCTCTCTCTCTCTCTCTCTCTCTCTCTTCTCTCTCTCTCTCAGACATACACTTTTCCTCTCTCTGTATTTTTTATCCCCCCATCCCTTCCTCCCCCTTTAACCTTCCTTTGTCTTTCTTCCTTTTCTATCTTTTTTCTACCAATATTTCTAATTCCACTATCTCCCTCTCTTGATCTCATCTTTCTCGTTTCTCCTCTCCCCCTCTTTTGATCTTCACTTTCTCTACAAATATCCTATTCCCCACCCCTCCTCCCTCACACCCCCTCCATCCAGTCAGTTTTCACAGCGATAGATTAAGACAATCCTAGTAGCTCTAATCCGTTTTGTGCCAATGCTACCACTGAGAGCAAGTGACTCTACCACTGTGTTTATCCTCCGTAGCCGGGCCAATAACCGTTGGCTCATCTTGGGCGTTCGGTGTCTCTTATTAACACCAGCGTGACTGTAATGTCGAGGTGGCACACTCATAGATGTATGGATTTTCTCTCTGTTACCTCGTTTCCTCTTGTATTCATTTAACGATTCTTTCTTCCACACTCTTTACTTTGTTCTATTAGTTCTGTTCTTTTACCCTGCTCCTTTCGCATTCCTTCTTTTCTACCCTATTTCCTTCCCACAGTGCATCTACCATTGCATCTACCTCTAACCTTGCAATCTTCTTTCTCTCTCTCTCTCTCTCTCTCTCTCTCTCTCTCTCTCTCTCTCCTTACTTATCCATTGTTCACGATCTTTCATTCTACTTTTTTCTCACATTTTCACTCGACATTTTCCCACCACTCCTCTCCTCCTCCGCTCCTCCTCCTCCTCCTCCTCCTCCTCCTCCCCCTCTTCTTCCGCCTCCTCATCCTATCTCTATGTATCTCTCTCTCCTTTCATTAATTTCCAGGTCTATAACACTCCTTTCCGGGTATTAGTCCACCCACCTCTCCATATCCACATCTCTATTCAGTCTCTCTAACACATAATTTAGTTGGTATCAACGCTGAAATCTTCTCCGCCTCCCAATTATCTTTTCATTCCCTCTCTTCCCCTCTCTCTCTCTCTCTCTCTCTCTCTCTCTCTCTCTCTCTTTCTCTTTAGCTCGCTCACTCGGCCGTTATGCCTTTGTCTGTCTATCTGTCTGTCTGTCAGTCAATTCGCCGGCGGTCTCTCTTTCTGTCTTTCTTTCTGACTTTCTCTCCCTCCCTCACTCTCTCTCTCTCTCTCTCTCTCTCTCTCTCTCTCTCTCTCTCTCTCTCTCTCTTTCGCTCGTTCACTCGGCCTCTATGCCTTTTCTGTCTAATTGTCTGTCTGCCAGTCTGTTCGTCAGCGATCTATCTTCTCTCTTTCTCTCTCTCTCTCTCTCTCTCTCTCTCTCTCTCCCTCTCTCCCTCTTTCTCAACCTCACAGCACCAACACACACACCCTCCATCGTTCATCGATTTAACAGCAGGCAGGCAGGAGCAAAACACAATCAAGAGAGAAACAAAAGTGATAAAGCGAGGCGTTTGTCATTACCCGCCCAGTAGCAACTCCAGGTCAACGAGTCAAGACCACCTGACAATTACTCACACACACACACACACACACTCAATAATACAACTCAAAACACACACATGCAATCACACAACTATCCATACACTGCGATTCCACACACATAACCACACACAACGATCCACACACACAACCACACACAACGATCCACACACCACATAACCACACACAACGATCCACACACATAACCACACACAACGATCCACACACATAACCACACACAACGATCCACACACATAACCACACACAACGATCCACACACATCCACACACAACGATCCACACACACATAACCACACACAACGATCCACACACGCATATACACACACAACGATCCACACACACATATACACACACAACGATCCACACACATAACAACACACAACGATCCACACGCATTTACACACAAAGCGATCCACACACACATAATAAATACACACACAACGATCCACACACATAATCACACACAACGATCCACACACAAAACCACACACAACGATCCACACACATAACCACACACAACAATCCACACACATAATCACACACAACGATCCACACACATAACCAGACACAACGATCCACGCACATAACCACAAACAACGATCCACACACATAACCACACACAACGATCCACACACACATAACCACACACAACGATCCAAACATACATAATAAACACACACACAACGATCCACACAAATATCCACACAAATATCCACACATAACGATTAACACACATCCACACACAACGATCCATACACATATACACACATAATTCTATCTGCACATCGCCATCCAGACTAATGAAATTCGAAGAAGACTGTTGATCTAGAGTGTTTGTTCACATTGTCCCGAAAGAGGAAAAAAAATAAAAATCTCAGGTAAATTAAAAAAAAGAGTCATAAATATCAGCCTAAATACAAAAGTGTCAGAGAAAAAAATAACAACAAAAGAACAACAATGTGATTGAAACGCGTCTTCTATTATTATGGAATTGTCTGGCATTGATGCACACACGAAAAAATTAAAGTTGAACAAGAATGGGCTGTGTTCTTTAGGATATTTTCAAAAATAAAGCTTAGATTAAAAGTAAACACAGATGCCCACAATGTTAAAAAAACAAACAAACAACGCAACAATTATTTTGATTAGATCGGTTTTTTTTCAAGCGTTATGCACTTCCGAGTTGATTATTTATTAGTAAACGAAATAGAAAAGTATGGTAACTTGAACCCACATACGCAAAATAAACCCTGTGAAAATATTTCACACTCTCTGGTATGTCACTCAGTATAAAATATACCACGAGTAGCAATCATTCGACCAAACTAAATAAATAAAACAAACACCCAATAACAGATATATTAATTCTAAACATCATGGTAATAATATATCATCCGATTTAAGAAACAAAGCTCTAGATGCATCCGATGGGCTTGCAGGCTCAAAGCGATCCTCTCCTGAACACCCTGATATGTGTATTGGTTTCAAATAATTATCTGTGTGATGCAACATTTGCCGTCGACAAGTCATCAATATCTTGCTTGCGTGTTCTTAAATATAGTTATTTTGTACTCTTTAATTTCATATTTTGTGTGTGTGTGTGTGTGTGTGTGTGTGGTTTTTCAAGCTTAAACCTACGCCAAGCAGGGCAGAACTGAAGAGGCAATATCCTCAATTGATCTTCAAACGGGGCGAGGATTGAATCGGCAAAGAAGCCAAATTTAATATCAACGGATGCTGGCATCTCTGAATTTCTGACATAGCTATTGAAGTCTGGTAGTACCCAATGCTTTTTGGAACTCAGATATTTCTCTCTCCCTCTCTCTTTCTCTTTCAATATCTCTTTCTCTTTCGCTCTCTCCCCCTCTCTCTTTCTCTTAAATATATCTTTCCCTCTCTCCTCTATTTCTCTCTCTCTCTTCTCTTTCTCTCATTATCTTTCTATGGCTTTTTATGTCTACCCCCCTCACCACTCCTCTATCTTTCTTTTTCACTGTCAGAGATTATTGGAGGACGACCAACGTCTATGCGTATGTGTTTTCCTGGTTTAGCAGCATTTTATATTGACTCTGTAGGCTTGCACGATATTGTTTCCGGGTATATTGAATTGGTCTCGGCGGGACCAATATTATTCCAACACTATTACTTCATGAGAGTGTTTTCCCCTTTGTTGCCCATGAGATTAGGTTGTAACCAAGTCGTCCAAAATAGAATGCCAACTCACCGAATTGAACGATGTGAAAAGATTTTTGCTCACCAAGGATAAAAGTGATTTCACTTCCTTTAAGTCTAAGCAAAGATAGAACAGAGTGATACTTAGAGAGTATTTTTCAGCCCACGCAATCAGCCTACAATGCAAAAATGTGAACTGTCCTATCTATGTGCGCATTGTTTTGGTGTAGTTTTTTGAAAATTCATAAATAATTGATCATTTTATATCTATTGTTGCTAAATAACAGTTGCTTAGCACGATGCGAAGATGTTTAATAATATAACTCACTCTGATTCTTGGTGCAAGTTTATGTAACGTTGTTTATAACCAGTGATAGTCTATTTATATACTAGAACTGATTGGTTAAGCAATGCATCAGCCATTATACATACAGGAAGCTCATTTCAGTGGAGATAAGATCCCCACTCCCAGCTCTGCGCTTGCAGTTTGCCTTATTTTTGGGCATGATTTGCCATAATTTTGCCCCCTAAATGGCATATTTCTGTGCGGACAGGTTTATGACCCTACCGGAAGCCAGCCATCAGACATGTGAGGGTCTTATAATTCACACTAAGATGTCGAAAAAAGTGCAACGCGCTGCCGGGGCATTAGCCCGTCTATTTTATTAAGTCAATGGTTGTAACCGAAGCTTTCGAAAATAACAGGCAAGGTGACCGAAATAAACAAATTTGAATTTGGAACGAAAGTGAGCTATATCACTAAGATATTAGATACAGGTAGGAGAGTTTACTCTCTATGTTTTGGAGGAGTGTAGGTCGAACGAAAACTACTAAATGCGAATTATTCTGTCCTACATATGTTACTTATTTAAAATAAATAGATCACCATTACCCTTGTTATGCTAAAACATGTTCACTATAGTCGTAATTGTAGTTGAGTTGGTATTACGTCCACGGTCAGTACTATATAGGCTATTTTGTGGACGGGCCCCAAGAATGACGTCTGACAAATTTTTGTAATGCCACACACAAGACAGGGCGGGGATACTATGACTTCTGTCTCAGTTGGTCACTTTAAAGTGTCACCGACCCAACTAGTAAGGGGGGGGGGGAGGAATTACCAGGGCTCGAACCACGATCCTCCTGCGTCCTAAGCGATGTTCTACCCCATGACTACCGCGCCCCCTTCTCTTCAATCAATTTGGTCATTTTGACTGTAAATTTAGGAAGCCCGTGATGTATCACATTCATAATCTCCTGGGGAGGGGAAGGGGCGAAATTGCTATAATGGTAGAGCCTTGTTCTACTGATCGGAAGGACCGCGGTTCGAATCCCACGATTGGTCAAAAAATGTAATTGCCCAGGCTCGCCCCCTACTAGTTGGGTCGGTGTCAGTTTAATGTGACCAGATGAGACAGGAGTCCAGGTATCCCCACCTATAGTCCAACATATAACCTATATAGTGCTGACGTTGGACGTTAAGCAACAAGGCCAACAATACACAATAACATCATAATCTGATGGCTTTTTCAGTTATTGGCTTTATACGTAGTGATAGAGCAAGCAACGCCAAGTCTTTCTTCTTTGCTTGTAGCTCTAGATCTATACCGCTCTTTCTTGACCTTAAAGACAAACACGACGAAAAACAAGGGTTTAAGTTGAAAGATTGATCGTGTAAAGACGAGAACAGATTAATAATGCAGATGGGTTTACATAGGGAGAAGTGAAAAAAAAGGAAGGAGGGAAAGGAGGGAAGATGGGTTGGTTTAACGTCCAACATCAGCACTATATATGGATGGATGGAGAGAGAAAGGGAAGAGAGAGAAAATGAGCAAAAATAAAGAGAGAAAGTAAAATATAATTATAGAGATGGGAATGTGGAGAGAAAGAAAAAGGGTCCAAGAGCACGAAGGAGAAGAAGATAAGAGAGCACGAGGGAAAGAATGAATGAGAATGAGGGGGAGAGAGAGATTGTTATAGAAAGAAGGATGAAAGAGAGGGACAAAGATAGAAATAGTTTCAAACGGAAAGAAAGGACAGGCACCATGAGAAGATTAAGAAGTCATTTCCTGCCAATGTAGAAGGATTAGGGCAAGAGAAAGAGAGAGAGAGAGATAGAGAGAGAGAGAGAGAGAGAGAGAGAGAGAGAGAGAGAGAGAGAGAGAGAGAGAGAGAGAGAGAGAGAGAGAGAGAGAGAGAGAGAGAGAGAGAGGGAGTGTGAGAGAGACAGAGACAGACAGACACAGAGAGAGAGAGAGAGAGGAGAGAGAGAGAGAGAGAGAGAGAGAGAGAGAGAGAGAGGGCTGTGTTCAGTATTTGTAGAGGTTGAAAGTAAAACAGGGTGAGTACCGAAGTGATGAATCAATAATTGGGAGCGCCAGCTTTTATAAACAAAGTACTGTATACGCAGCAACGAATGTGTTTATTCATCCATTACAATATCAAAGTTTTTCGTCTTGTCCTCATACATAATTATTTGCCTTTCACCCTCAAACACTGTAATCCTTCTGTCATAACTTTGTCACACTAACCCCGTATTTCGTTTTCTTTAACTACATTCATTCTAAACTTTTTATTCATGGTTCTCTATTCTTTGTCCTTCTTCTCCCATCTCAGAAGCATTTTCTTATTTTCTCTTTTTTATCTTTTGTTCTTTCTCTGTTACGCTCTCTTCCTTTCTTCCTCTCTGTCTGTCTGTCACTCTGTCTGTCTGTCTGAGTGTCTGTCTGTCTGTGTGTCTGTGTGTTTGTGTGTCTGTCTGTCTGTCTGTCTGTCTGTCTGTCTCTCTCTTTCTTTTACTCTCTCTCACGCACTCTCCCTTCTTCTCACTACTTCCATTTCTTTCTACATCAACCGCCCCTCCCACCTTTTACCCTCTAGCACCATTACTCTCAATATTCTCCTTCTTTTTCTACCGCCACGTTCCATTACTCTCAATATTCTCCTTCTTTCTCTACCGCCACCGTTCTCTTCAGCTTCATCTCACTTTGTCTGTATACAACCACTGAAAACAACAATAATGCCAGTTAGTCTGATCCATCAATGATGCGACTTAGCCTGAATCATCAATGATGCGGAAGATAAAGTCACCGCCCATCTATTCATCCCATGATGGGCGGGATTGCTCACATCCCTGTTATTAAGATGCTGATGATGCATAATTACAGCATGAACCAACTTTCTGCTTTTTCGTGACAATGTGGGAATAATAATATGCAGTCAGTAGTGCTCTCAACTGGCGAGGGGAACTTTTGAAGTTTAATTCTCAATTGGGGTGCCCTACGCCCTCCCATTGTATCTTCGTATTATGATGTAACGGCAAAGCATATGACGTAAAAAACAAATATTATCATAAATCGATGTATTCTACCCAAAGCCCACAAACTTAACGACGAAAAAACCCAATAAAGACTATTACTACCTGCCTATGCTTTTCTTACATCCGTTCTGATATCATAACTTGATTTTCGAAAATTGCATTCTTTAAAACTACCCCAAACGCCTCTTCCGTACAATGTTACATAATATATTTTTCCACAAACACGCACATACTAAATATCCGCACCACGCTATGCCCTAGTGCAATAGACCCCTTAATGCTAAGATATGCTTTATCATAATTATCCAGATGCATGCAATGCTATTCCAAAACGACAGGCGTTCGACAGCTGTTTCGCGTATCACCCCCCGCCCCCTCCCCCCACGCCATCTTTGATCTCATTGATTATTATTATTTCTTTCAGCAAACCTAACGACATAAAGAAAATAAAGAAAGCAAAGATTATTATAAATCGATTGATTCTATCCAATACAGTTTTATGATTTAACGACAAACCATAATCAATGACGTTAAATAAGCAAATGTTGTAATAAATCGATGGCTTTTATCTAATACCGTATTAAAATTTAACGGCAAACAATATGACGTAAAAGAAGCAATTATTACAATAAATCGATGGACTCTATTCGATACCGCTATGTTTATTTAATACCCGTTATGATAACACGACTTGAATTTTGAAAAGTATCTTCTTCAAAACTATCCCAAACGTCTATTCTGAAGCATAATCATAATAGAGCCGAGGCAACCATATCTCTCATTATACAAACACATACTGAGCATCCCCACCACGCCACGCCCAAGTGCAATGCTTTGCTTAATGCCAAGATGTGCTTTATCATATCGAGATAAATCTTCATGTAACAATATTCCAGAGCCCCCGTCGTCCGAGCAAATGGTACGCGCGCCTCTCTCTCTCTGTCTCTCCCTCTCTCTCTCTCTCTTTCTCTCTCTCTGTCTCTCCCTCTCTTTTTCTCTCTCTTTATCTCTCTCTTCTCTCTCTCTCTCTCTTTCTCTCTCTCTCCTTTCTCTCTCACATACGCACACATTCTCTCTCTGTCTCTCCCTCTCTTTTTCTCTCTCTTTATCTCTCTCTCTCCTCTCTCTCTCTTTCTCTCTCTCCTATCTCTCTCAAATATGCACACACACTCTCTCTGTCTGTCTCTCCCTTTATGATGTTTTCGGCGAAGCTAATAAGGTAAAAACTAGAAAAGATTGCGACAAACCCGTTCCGATAAAACAACTTGCTTTTCGAAACCTCTTCTTCAAAACTATCCCAAACGCCTCTTCCGGAAATTATAACAGAGCCGAGACTACTGTATCTCCCATCAAACACAAACCTATACTAAGACCCCCACAGTACGATGCCCAAGTGCAATACTTTTCCTAATGCCAAGATACGCTTTATAGTATCGAGATAGCGCCTACATGTAATGATATTCCAGAACGCCCAACGTCTACTTTGTATGAACAGAGAAATCGATAAGTCATTCTCAATGCAAGGGAACGTAGGCCCTACTCGCCAAGTCATTCTCAATGCAAGGGAACGTAGGCCCTACTCGTCCGTCCGTTCACTAGCCAGAGACGTTCCGAGTGACCTTCGGCTGCCAGAGGCACATTCCCGGACCGGAAGTGGACCGAAGCAGCATCTTTGTGTATTCACACAATGGACAGGGGGCATAACCCGATTGCTCCTGCCGGACCTCGCTACAGGGCTGAGAAAAAGGACATTCAAGATAGAAGATGATTATTTAGGGATAAGAAATGAAGGCTTCAGAAAGCTAGGACCGAGTTTTGGTCAGTAGGAAATTGAATTAAATTGAAACTAGATTAAGTTAATATAATTATACATAAAATAATACATATCGAAAATAAGCAATATTGCTGTATTGTATATACTTTTTTATTATGTGCTTTAATACAAAGTTCGTCCCTACTTAAAGTATATAAACTTTGCTTTAAGTTTTTGTTTGGTATCAAGCAATCACTTAACGGTGTTAGCAATTTGTTATACCCAATGGTGCGAAAATTTAAGTAATTAAAAAGATAAAATTGATCGCGATTGGCTATGGGCAAAGAGCGCTTTGGACAAAATAGTGCTGTGTGTATCCTATAAACGTTTGTGTGTGGAAAAGAGGGGGGGGGGGGTGAACTGGCGAAAATTGTAAAGCGTTAGTGTCCCAATCGAAAGGTGCCGGTTTCAAACCCAAGATCGGTAAAAATATGTTGATCCGATTTAGTCCCCTACTGGTCTTGTCGATATCAATATAATAGGAGCGGCTGACACAGAAGTCCTGGTATCCCCGTAATGTCTCTATGTTAAAGAATGTAAAAATCGCACAATACTTTTTTAATTACACTCCCTGTAAATTATTGTTATGGACAAACATTGTTATTGTTAGTGGCCGTTCTGTTGTTTTATGCCAATCCAACCGGTACATGCACCACTTGGCAAGCATATCTATCCCTCTCTCTCTCTCTCTCTCTCTCTCTCTCTCTCCCTCTCTCTTCCTCTCTCTCTATGTTAATATTTTGTCTTCTAGAATCCTAACTAGGCCCCCATAGAACGTGCTTTGCATTCATCTTTGCCTTGACTTACATCCTCCCGGTCTCAATCAAGATTACAAGTCTTCCACATCGATTTTGTAACCACCCTAACCACGAACGTCTCTTTTTAGGGAACGCAGAATGATGTCTAATGATATGAACCATGTTCTCTTTGACTGGCAAATCGATTTCATGACGATCCAAATCTCGGAATATAAAAGGCAATGTTACCGAAATAAACACACATTTGCATTTAAAATGAGGACGCCTTAAGAACAGGTTATTTTTTGGAAGCCTCGATTAAGAGCCAACGTGAGTTATATCATTATGGGGTAGAACATCGGCATCCGACGCAAAAAATGCGTGTTCGAGCCCTCGCGATTTCGCTCCCTACTGGTTGGGTCGGTGTGACCAGCTGAGACAAAAGTCATTGTATCCCCGCCCTGTCTCGTGTGTGGCAATCACAATAAAACCCTTAGACGTCAGTCTTGGAGCCTGTCCACGACATAGACTATATAATGCTGATGTTGGACGTTAAACCAACTCAACAACAACAACATATCATTAGACATTTTATTTACAGTTAGATCAGTGTACGATCTAAGTCTAGTGGTCTTGTAGGCCCAACGAAAAATACCACCTGAGTATTATTCTGTCCTAACTACGATACTACTTTAAAATAAACAGATCACTGTAACCCTTTCTTTGCAAACATGTCGATTTGATGGCTTCTATTCACACAAAATGCACGTTTTCTAACCATTATGCACTTAATACCCTGCTACTAACAACTGCTGAGTCCAACTCAATATTTATCGCCCTTAACCTTTTCCCACAGTGGTGCGATAATGCGCTTTTGTGCTATCACCTTTTGGCATTGATGTGCACACCTTCCATTTCAAAATCATGAATATTAAAGTTTTTTAACTTTTCAAATTTTCGAAAATATCCCAAAATAGTGTGCACATAAGGAATAGCCTTAAAATCATGCGATGTGAAAAAGTTATTAATATCAGCCATGAAGTTTACATTTTATCCAAAGCAATGTGTAGGAAAATGATTATGTTATAAAAACGGGGTTGTTGGTTTTATTTCTTTGTTTTTTTTTCTGCTGGTGTACTGTCGAGATCAGATCCGATCAGTGATATCTTATTAATGGACTAGATAGGCTGAGCTAAAGTGTTGGCCATAAGACAGACTGGAAGCTTCCGCCAGTGGAGATAAGACCCTCACTCTCAGCTCTGCGCTCGAGGTGAACTTTAATTTCTCTTTTTTCTTTTGGCATAATTAATCTTTGGCATGATTTTGGCATAATTCTGTGGGGATAGGTTTATTACTCTACCGGAAGGCAGCCTGCAGACACGTGAGGGTCTAATAATTATAGGGTCACAGATATCGTGAAAAGTGAAGTGCGCTCCAGGGGAAATTAGCCCGTCCAGCTTATCAGGTCAGTGGATTGGACAGAGACATAGCTACAAGTCTCCCAGACGCGCGCCTTTGAGTACCTTCTAATAGGTTCTTGTCTCAGAGAAGGAGGAAAAGAGGGAGGGATGTAGGGAGAGGAAGAGAGTGCGACTTGTGGTATTTTTAATAGGACCCTGTCTGAGGTAGGGGAGGGAGGGAGGGAGAGAGAGAAAGAGAGAGCGACTTCGAGAATATTTTAAAAGTTCCTTGTTTGAGGTAGGGAAGGGAGGGAGGGAGGGAGAGGAAGAGAGAACGACTTTGAGTACGTTCTAATAGGTCCTTGTCTGAGGGAGTGGAGGGAGAAAGGGAGAGAGAGAGAGAGAGAGAAAGAGAGAAAGAGAGAGAGAGAGAGAAAGAGAGAGAGAGAGA
>RQTK01000975.1:24679-35416 GCA_003991915.1 Elysia chlorotica
GAGAGAGAGAGAGAGAGAGAGAGAGAGAGAGAGAGAGAGAGAGAGAGAGAGAGAGAGAGAGAGAAAGTGAAAAGGTGAGAAGCTTCGAGTAGTGTACTAATAGGTGCTTGTCTGCCTCCTGAGACCGAATCAGAGCCGGGGAACGGACGCAGGTTGTCGGGGGTTTAAAAGTGCTCCTTGAGTTCAAAACATAAGGGAAACAAAGACTGGAAGATGGTTGGGAGGAAAGCATGGAGGGAGGATAGAGGAAGGCATGGAGAGGTTTTTGTCTGAGGTAGGGGAGGGAGGTAGAAAGAGAGAGAAAGAGAGAGAGATAGAGAGAGAGACAGAGAGAGAGATGGAGATTATAGATGACAACAAGACAAAAAAAACCCACTCCAAAACAAACCAAACAGAACAAAATAAAGTGCGAACAAGTCGAACAAGCACGATAAAAATTGAGCGAGTGAGTTTGTTTTAGCGGCACGTCAGCAAGGTAGAGAGAGAGAGAGTGAGAGAGAGAGAGAGAGAGAGAGAGAGAGAGAGAGAGAGAGAGAGAGAGAGAGAGAGAGAGAGAGAGAGAGAGAGAGAGAGAGAGAGAGAGAGAGAAATGGAGATTATAGATGACAACAAGACAAAAAAACAAAAAAAAACCCAAAAACAAACAAACAGAACAAAACAAAGTACGAACAAGTCAACACACGCATTAGTGTACAAAAATAAAGATACAGTATAACCAACTCTAGGTTACCTGATAATTAGGGACGTGGGTTCTTTTTGTAAGGATTCTTTCTCTACTTGTTTGAGTGGTGTCAATATAATCTCTTCGGACGAGACAGAAGTCCGTGTATCCTCTGTCTGTCTCTGTCTCTGTCTGTCTCTGTGTTGTCCCTGTCTCTCCCTCTCTCTCACTCTCTTTTTTTTCTCACTTTCTGACAGAATGTTAAATCATTACATGGTTTTCTTGAGGTACTTCTAATTTGCTAACAGTGGTCTAAATGGGCCAAACATAACTATATTATATCCTTGCCGCGGGTTACATTAAAATGAAATAAGTATGTTCCTAGATGCCATTCTGTATTGAAGGTATATTTTTATCAGTCCGTAGAAACGTTAGAACTATAGTTTATGTGTTTATATTAAGACAGAACAAAGTTACTTTTATTCATACACAAGTAGCAATTTGATTGGGTATACCAGAAATAACAATAATCTTGACATTTCACATGAAAACATTATTATAAAGCATAGGCAATCATCTCTATCCCTCTCTATCCCTTTCTCTCTCTCTCTCTGTCTCTCTCTCTCTCTCTTTTAATTGTCTCTTGAATATGATTTATCATTTAGGTTTATAAGTATACCCTTTATCCCCTTACAGTAAATAGACAGCTCCGCTCACACCTGATCTATGTTAGGCTGACTGTATCTGACATTACAGCTCTGTCATGAAATTGATCGCATTTCAATTCACATTTTATAATGAATAATACAAAAAGCATCACGAAAAACGCTCATTTCGTTTTTGCACGCAATATTGCTATGACAATTTTAATAGATGAATATGAAAATATTTTGAGAGTTTTTCTTCTTAAATCTTTACCCCGAAGATACAATAATGCAAACACTTCTGTTTGGCATGGAGTTGCTTTTGGTTTGCTTAATCAATAATAACTCTGAATATCGATTTATTCTTCTAAAAGTCTTCTAAAATTTCTACAGCACTAATAAATCTCAAATGTCAGAGAGCCAGCGTCCCATACTGCTAGTATGCTAGAGACCGGGCTAAAAGATCAATAAACTAGTGA
The DNA here is from genome assembly GCA_003991915.1 of Elysia chlorotica. NCBI lineage: Eukaryota > Metazoa > Mollusca > Gastropoda > Plakobranchidae > Elysia > Elysia chlorotica. The sequence continues at coordinate 26,464 of RQTK01000975.1, forward strand.
TAGGTCCTATTATTCAGTCCACATTAAAGACATAATTTGAAAAGACATAGCGGCCAAGGTAGTGGTTCGATTTTTTAAACAAAGCACCATCAGGTGAAATAATACACGCCCTGGGCTGTTATTGACAAATTGTGATCCTGCACCTTTCACGGCGCTCAAGATTTCTAAAGCTTTTCTTTCTCAGAAGGGAGAGGCGAAAGAGTGAGACAATAAAAATAAATGGATGGTGGTTTGATCAGATATAATTATATATTTGGTATAAAAAAATTTAACCTGTCTGCTTTGCCATGGTGCACAATTTTGTGTTTCTAGATAGAAATGTGGATAGGGGGGGAGAGAGAAAGAGAGAGAGAGACAGAGAGAGAGAAAGAGAGAGAGAGAGAGAGAGAGAGAGAGAGAGAGAGAGAGAGAGAGAGAGAGAGATACTCAGTCAGGTTTTGAGCTTTTTGCCTCTACTTGTATACTTACCAATCATTAACTTTGACAGATAGAAAAGGCAATTCATAAATAGACAAAGAGATAAATAACGACAGAGATCGATAGAGAGACAAGAAAGAGAAAGAAAAAAAGAGAAATTGTTGAAGAAGAATAAATCAGATGGTATTAAAAGAAAATTAAAAGATTTTGAAGCGACCAAAAAAAAGAGATAGATAGAGAGAGAGAGAGAGGGAGAGAGAGAGAGAGAGAGAGAGAGAGAGAGAGAGTGAGATCAAGGGCGAGAGAGAGACGAAGAGATAGAGAGAGAGAACGACATAGCTCGATATAGAGACATGGAGGAACTAGAGATAATAGAGAAAATAGAGTATAAAGAAAAATAGAGAGACTGAGATAAACACAAAACTAGATAGACAGATAGGTAGATGGATAGATAGCTAAGTACAGAGTGAGCGAATAATTATGATAAGAGGGAATTGGCTGATCGGAAACACACGGTTAGTGTTGCGTTAAAGAGTGGCCGCTCTCAATGAAAGATGGATACAGGCATACAGATAGTCAATGATGCGAGACCTAGGGTTTTGTTTGGTCCGTATACAAGGGCTCTTCTGGTCTCGTAATGGTCCAAATGTAGCGATGAACGAATAAAGCAATCAGGCTCTATGCTTTATGTCTATCAATGGAAATCAGCAAGGTCGATCTATACGGATGGCAGGTTCAGCATCAGTAGACTGTGGAGAGAGATTGAGAAAGAGAGAGTGAGATAGAGAGAGAGGGTAAAAGAGAGAGAGGAAGATAGAAGAGATATATAGATATATAGATAGAGAGACATAGGAAGAGTAAGAGAGAGGGAGAGAGACAGAGAGAGAGTAAGAGAGAGAGGGAATGAGAGAATAAGATAGAGGGAGAGATAGATAGGCAGAGAGAGAGAGACAGAGAGATACAAAGAGAGAGAGAATAAGAGAGGAGAAGAGAGAGAGATAGATAGAGAGAGAGAAGGGGAGGAGAAGAGAGAACAATGATTGCTGGCGACAAAACGGCTATGAAATTGAAAGACTTTTGCCTCTTTTGAAACCTATCAAGGTATGGCAAACAACATAATTATAGCTTTGAGAAATGTGAATACTGATGCACAGTAAATAAGGCCTCCAATAGCTTATGTTTTCAAAAAAGGATAAGAAGTCAAGTAAATTTTCCTTTAGCTTTTTCTTCACGTTTTGAAAAAAATCAACCATTATATGATTATCAGTACGAATACGCATGATACAGCTTCAAGTTTGATCCACTTTTTGTTTAAGAAAATTAATGACAGTTTTTAACAATCATCTCTTTATATATAGAGTCTCATAATTCATGCGCGGTGGACACCTAACAATAAAGTTGTCTGCGATACAATGGCCATGTTTAGAGAATTGACAGGCTCAAGCCTCCTATAGACACCCAGTAGGGCGTAAAATGTGGGGTAAACAACGAATTGCTTAGAGAGAGAAAAATATAAGTAAACAATAAATATTTAGACATGACACCTAAAAGTTTTCAAATAACCATAATCGTTTAGTAAATTTAACTCGGCGTTGATTTTTGTATTTTGAAATATCAATACTTATGTGATTTCAAATAATGAGTATAAAACACGATTGACGTAGAATTGTGTATGGTTCATCTGATGGAGATCATTTCCCAGTGAGAAAATGTAATTGCAACGCCTAACAATCATCTCTTTACAGAGAAAATCTCATTAGCCACTCAATATTGGCAGCTAGCAATAAAAACGTACTCTGCAATGTCTAGGGAATTGACAGGGTGCCAGCTTCCTTTAAAAACCCAGCAAAGCGTATATGTGGGGGTAAACAACAGATTTATTATGAACTTGACTATGCATGAGAACATCATAGATTTGGACCTGGTACTTAACAGTGTGTTATTTCCACTAGATACGGTTAACTTAATCTCCCAAGACTTGGTTTTATTATTTACCTTTGCATGAAGTATTTTAAATACATACGTAGACTGAGTGCAATATTAATTTAACTGTTTAGTATTAGAGATCACATTAGAGACCAATCTAGAGTCGCATGTAAAACGTCGCCGATAGGAAGATAATGCGAATAAAAAGGCTTAAGACGAGTTGTAGACTACTTTGATGTTGCACTTACGGCCCTAGGTAAGGAAACTTCATGACAATAATAATGTCAACAACAACCTGTTAATTCACGAATCTTATCACTTCAGTAAAAAAAGCATAGGTTCATGAACCACATACACTGACATCGTTCAATAAACCACCAACTTATATTAAACTGCATTTATCACTAATGCTATGTATCACTGTAAAAAGTGTTTTAAAGCGCTTTAATATCCAAGTCCATGTGTGGTACAGGTTTTTATTTACTCTTCCTTAAGCCTCAAAAATTCTCCTGATGGTTGCTTGCATGTCTGCTCTCTAGATTTGGCTATAACAGTAGATAGATAGAAAATGAGCGGGTTAAAAAAGGGTAAAGACCCCAGAGAGAGAGAGAGAGAGAGAGAGAGAGAGAGAGAGAGAGAGAGAGAGAGAGAGAGAGAGAGAGAGAGAGAGAGAGAGCGGAAACCATAGGGAGAGTAGTAGAGAAAAACGAGAGAAAAAGTTTGGCAGAAAGAGACTCAGAGAGTGTGAGAGATAGAGAGAAGGAATAGAGACCTGAAACAGAATAGTTTTAAAAGAGAGGAACTGAAAACAAAGACCCTGATTGGGCGATTAAGGCTTGGCAGCCTCTACTTCTCCCGACCAACATCTGATAAGTCCAGGTCTCTCAACTCCCTCGGTCACATGACCTTCTAGGACTGGCAAGGGCCAATCACAATCGACGTCCTTTATTGTCTTATACATGTTACTTGTGTGTGTAACTAAAATACCGCTTTGTCTGCCGCTGAGTAAGCCATGTTCCTGGCAATGTTTAAAAACTCTTTCAGCAACTTTGGCGTTTTGAGGGGGGAAAAAATTCCCAAATCCACTGCATACTCTTTATAACAGTCATGTATGACCTCAATTTATTTTAGACCCACATAATGTATATGATATTCAATGTATTTGAATAATACAAGCGCTGCTTTGTCCCCATGTAAGACTCAAAGGCTGAGACACATTCTAGAATATCCAAGGACCCACTTTCTATAGACCTTGTTAAAGTGATTCGATTGGAGGGGGAGTTGACACCGACAAGCGACAAGTGTAGAGGACTCGGGGTACTTTGTGGCTTGTGGAGAACTTCTGTCTCGTTACAGTAAAGATTGTTCAGATTCTATTTACAAAAACCTCACGCGCCTGGGAAACATGAGTGGCTTTTCTTCACCCCCTCTCTGTCTCTTTCTCTCTCTCTCTCTCTCTCTCTCTCTCTCTCTCTCTCTCTCTCTCTCTCTCTCTCTCTCTCTCTCTCTCTCTCTCTCTCTCTCTCTCTCTCTCTCTCTCTCTCTCTCTCTTTCTCTCTCTCTCTCTCTCTCTCTCTCTCTCTCTCTCTCTCTCTCTTTCTCCCCCTCTTGAAAGCCGAAGAACGCATTTCCCCTTTTTATTATCGGTTCTTCTTATTTCACCAGTTTTTTTTTAAATTTCATTTCGAATCGCACTTCAACATTTGGTATTTTTCAAAACCCTCATCTCATCTAGACTGATGTTTAAAATCCTTTTTTTCTTTACCCGTTATTTAAAAAAAACTTACTCAAGAACCTTTTCACTATCTAGCTGTGAACTTGTGACTAAGAAAGATAATTTTTGTGGTACAGACATTGCGTAATAATTACGTCAATTACATTGTATTTTTTATTTATTATCTATAACGCCGTCAGTAACAAAGCAATCATAGTACTTTCTAACTACCAAAACACCACCGCCAAAAAAGGTTAATAATAATAAAAACAAAAAAAAAAAACAAAACAACAACAACCCATTAACAAGAAAAAAAAAGTCGTACAACTCATCTCTAACGGCACAAGATGCGAACTCACGAAGCACGATTCGTAGTGCAGCAGGGCGAACGCCTCACCCCCCCCCCCCACACACACACACACACACACAAACATAGGCGATTCTCAAAGCAAATTAATTTAAAATGTGACTCAGCCGTTCCATAAAGGCTTTGATATCGCATAACATCGCAGAATCAATATTTAATCATTGCCTTTTCCTGTGGGATAAGACGCAGTTAACTTTAATGTATTTTTTTCATGCAAGAGTTAGAGGAAATATCTAAGGCAATACCAGAAGTTGTCATTATTTTAAAACTCTGAGGACATTGCTGTAATGTGCACAGTGTAATCCAGAAACGAAATCAAAGATTGAAGAGACAAAACTAATATTCTGATCGAATTCGTTACAGGGTGTAGAAGAAAACAAGTCAATGTTATCGCTAAATCAAAGCTATTAGAGATCCATTTGACTGTGCCATGATAGGGGCGTTTTAGATTTACGTCTTGTCTAAGAATGATTAGGATCAAGGGAGAGAATGTCTGTAACCATCACAGGATAATGAAGTTTTAGTTCTTTCTCGTCTGCGCTACAGCCGTTCGTCTGCACCCTAGGGAAACGTAACTCTGATTGCAAATTGAATTCTTATCGTTCTTTGGGCCGGAGCGAGTCAAAGAGGAACTAGCTTTTAGTGATAAACGGTTCTTGAAACGCTATCAACACATATATATCTACGCACACATACACATATAGAGATACAACACTGGAGCAAAAATTGTGGGGGTACATTGAGGAAGCCAAACTGAATTAATTTTAAAGATCTGGGCATATTGAAAATGGACGCAGAAGAAGAAGAAGAATACACATGCAGATACACACACGCACACAACTTTTAGTCTCTATTTTAAGATGTTTCATCTTATTTATTAGGTACTCTAAAACTTCAGTGTTTTAGTTTGCTCTGAAGATCAGTTCATGTCTTGCATTAAGGCATTCCATAGAGTGGTCGGCCTTTTATCCTCTTCACTTTTCGTAGCCGATTTATCTATCTATCTTTCTATCTATCTATCTATCTATCTATCTATCTATCTATCTATCTATCTATCTATCTATCTATCTATCTATCTATCTATCTATCTATCTATCTATCTATCTATCTATCTATCTATCTATCTATCTATCTATCTATCTATCTATCTATCTATCTATCTATCTATCTATCTATCTATCTATCTATCTAATATGTCTATCTATCTACCCATCTCTCTCTCATTATACATATATAAACATACCTACACACACTTTAAACTAAACCCTCGTTAAGTACACTTCTGGATACATTTCCATAAACATTGTATTTTCCTCTTACAGCCAGCTCATGTCAAGGCACTCCGTAGATGGTTGCGCTTTTATCCTCTTCACATTTCGCATTTCGTGGTCCTCGTATTGATTTTGTTCTTCCTAACAATTCCACCCAGAGGATTAATTTCACATGGCAGACACTGCCCTTTCAAAAAGTTAATAAAACCGGAGTTTCATGTTAAATGAGAAGGTTATATTACCATGACTTTGTAAGCTCCGTGTAATTATAAACAGCGGGCCGATTTGTCAAAGCGTACTGATCCCCAGCTCGATATTCTGGCATTTTAATCGGACCCTGATAGAAATACAAGTAGGAAACATTAATTTTGAGTTCATTTTGCAACTGCATCTAGGGATGTAAAGAACGGAGACAATTAATGTGAAGTAGGAACTGGATTCGATCTAAGTTAAGATAACTCAGTGTTTTGTTCATTGTGATCAGCTTAGTCAGACGCCTTGGTATCCCCGATTTGTCTACTTGTGGCAACAAGTAGTATAGTCAGATATTATGAATGATAACCGTGAGCGACATAACCTAAATGTTTACAGCCACAGCAAGAACATGAATCTAAATGAGACAAAACAGATGTCTGAGCAAAGGGATTTGAGAGAGAGAGAGAGAGAGAGAGAGAGAGAGAGAGAGAGAGAGAGAGAGAGAGAGAGAGAGATATAGACAGAGAGACAGAGAGAGAGAGAGAGAGAGAGAGAGAGAGAGAGAGAGAGAGAAAAGCGAGGCACGACAGAGAGACAAAGACAGAAAATTCCTATGTGCAGACCATATTACCAACGAGGATTCAAACCCAACTTCTTGCTCACCAAACTTCAGCTGTAGTGACTACGCTATCTGGGAGACTATTGCCCCTAAATTACGCTAATCACAATCTTCCCATTTATTATATTTCATTAGTAAAGAGCTGACTTTATTAACTGACGAGCTTGGAAGAAATGTGCGGTGGAACCATAGCTAATTTTTCATAGACCTAGTCTTGAAATACTGTGATAATACTCATCATGTTACTTTGGATCTTCGCTTGTTAGCCCACCCAATAACGAAGTCCTAATAAGTAATGTTTTCCTCATCTATTTTGTGATAACCTTACCATACCCATGTCTTATGCTGTCTCAACGGATCTAGCTAGTTCTTAAGAGAAATGAAACTTCCGTAATTTCACATTTCACTTTGCAAAGAGCCCCGTTCTCATTTGTTAATCCCCTTTTATTAACAGTTGAAAAATACCGCAAGCGTTTATGATCAGCGTTACCACGATAAAACTGCAAAAATCGAAAACAGGTCCTTTTTTACGTTCATCAAATGTATCGTGAAACATCTTAGACGGATACAGAGGGAAACAGCTAAGAACCGAACTTAAACCACGTGCTTACCAGGCTAAAGCAATACCAATAATAGCCTATGCTATATATAACCCTAGGAACACCATAGTATGAGATGTGCAAACATCTTTGAAACAAAACTGTGCTATATTAGCATATACCCAGAATCGCCCTTGAAGACAATATCATTGTTTTACTTGCTACAAAAATCTGTACTAATAATACTCTATAAAGATGCTGAAATTTTAAAAGATATATAAAAGAAAAAAAAAGATTGGGGAGAGCGGCATTTTACTGCACACCTTTTCAGCCCATTTTGTTAAATGGGCGTTATCACATTCCCAAAATAGAGAAATATATAATATAGAGCCGCAAGTACAACCTCGCGGTAGCTTAGGAACAGTCGTAATAATTATGCAATACAGAAGGTTTACGACGAGTCATAATAATATAGGATAAAGAAAGCTTACGACGAGTCGTAATAATATACGATAAAGAAGGCTTACAACGAGTCACAATAATAAGCAATAAAGAAGGCTTACGACGAGTTGTATTAATATACGAAAAAAAATATTTAAGACGAGTCGTAATAATACGATAAAAAAATATTGCGGCTCGTGGTAATAACACGATAAAGAAGGCTTACGACGGGTCGTAATAATAATATACGATAAAGAAGGCTAAGGACGAATCGTAAGCTACCCCGACGTTGTACTTACGCCCCATAGCGTTTTAGAAACGATGTAGAAGAGTTTACAAATGACGTATCCAATATTATTGCTGTACACATTGAAATATTGTTTTTATACTGAATAAAGGAAAACATTCTTTCACCTCATTTCTATAAGGTATAATATCCTAACTCATTTCTGAAATGCTAGAGGACTAAGAGTATTGATTCTTAGGAGTGAGGTAGGATATTTTACGACTGTGGTGACAATTAGTGATGCTGGTGAGATGCGAGGTGAAAACTTCACTATAGAGTTCTCTGTATAGCGAATATCTTTTCGCCCTCTAGTGCTAAGCTGTTAATATGACTAAAATAGTCTCCCCTCCCGAGTGCAAGCCATACTTTTCTATAATTATTCGGCTTTTACGTTGTTTGGTCGTTAGCCCCTTCCCTTTCTTCTTTTGTTTCGGCCATCTAAATCTAGGTTAACTGCTTTGAAAATACTGTTCATGCTTTTTTCATGTCTCGTCGGAAATAACGACTCTGCCGCATTGAAGCTGATTTTGGTTTCTTTTTTATGCATGGTGTTTTTCGATAAAGCAGCTTATTTTGTTTATATTTCAGTATGTCTGAAATTCAGAATAAATGATATTTTTGTCTTATAATTTTAATTTTCTATGTTGAATCTGTGTTTACCTTCTTGTCCAATCGGCTATCAACTCTGTCTCTTTTTCTGTCCATAATTTTTTGGCAGAGCGTTGGGAAACCAAGAGTTAAGTTTTCAATTTTTCTTGGCAAACGGCATTGTGAGGTAGGTTGCCATTACTTCCATTGCTGCACTTTTTTGCCGGGACTCTACATACTGCTACCCATTCAGTGCTGTTTTTTTGTTTTGCTTTTCTTTTTGGCTCAGATTCCTGGTCAATTATCGATTTTTGCATTAATTGGCCATGTTTTAATTTCGAACATACTTGTATTAGTACGTTTTCTTAATTTGATTCTCTAGTTTACGATCTAGACGTATTTTTTCTCCTCTCAATGAGAATAATAATCTTGCATTTTGGTTTTAATGTTATTTGATAACTGGGCAGTATGATATCTGGATCAGGAGATATTATCAGATATGACAAGCTTATAAGTTATATATATATATATATACTTTTTATCTAAGAGATTAAAAGGGAAGAAACAATTCTTCGTATTAGACTGTAAAA
>RQTK01000975.1:37056-49556 GCA_003991915.1 Elysia chlorotica
TTATTATTATTATTATTATTATTATTATTATTATTATTATTATTATTATTATTATTATTATTATTATTATTATTATTATTAGAAAATGCATGAAAAAGCGTTCTTATAAAAGCTTTCATTTTTGCCCTGGCAAGACGAATGGGTTCAGAGTAGAAGGTTAGGGTTCGATTCCCATCCATATCAGCAGTTTAAAAATGTCTTTGTCTAGTTGTCAATTCTGTCGGTCTCAAACTAGATCTAGGTTTGGTAACTGATCTATTTTCTAATATATATTACTAATCTAATTTATACATTCTCTTCAGTTAATAGAATACTTTCGTGCCCCTTCTTTTTCTTCTTCTATTACAGCTGAAACTTCAGGCTTGAAGACTCCTCCGCTTTCTACATTTTTTTAAAGTCTGCAGATCTTTCGAGTTCTTTATGGGACTAGGGAGCGTGTTCCATGTCTATTAAGCCTCTACAGTTGTTAGACTGCCTTATCTTTTATCATGGAATAAAACACGTTTTTTGGCTTACTTTTGGCCGTAGCTGCTCCGGAAGCCGCTAACACTGTAAGATTTACGACCTGTCGGCCCTACAGACAAACGATACGATGCGACAAGAAAATAGAACGTTGGTGTGAAAGACGATACTGCACAAACGTAGTTAGCGCAGTATAACTTAGATGTTCACTGCTTGTTATAACCGGTAAAATAATATAAGGTGAGATAATCATTATTTATCGCTCAAGGGTAAATTTAAAAAATGAAGTTAGATATAAAGTCCTGAGATATGAAATATTATCCATCCTGTTTACTTCAGTCTAAAATTAGATGTGGACTTTAATTTGCTATCAAATTTCCACTGGTATAAGCCGTATTTTTTAGCGAGAACAAAATTAATTATTTTTAGAGATGCGCTGTAATTTAAAGCGCGAACATTTACTTTCTGAAATTGTCTCAAGATGGAGGGCATCTTTTTATGCTTTAGTTATTACGAAAGAGCCAAAACAAAACGGTGTGCTAACATAAAACTGGTTCGTTATATTTTACTGTTATTTTTTAATGATAAAAAAACAATTGAAAAGGAATATAAGCTAAGCCGATGAAAGTTGTTATTTTAGGCCCTACCTTTTGAGATAAATGTCCTACCACAGAAACTCTAGAGCAAGCTGCCATAGTGTTGTAATCAAAGCATGATTCATTAGCGATTTTCTTTCGCTTGATATGGCCTTAGGCTTACGTCTTAAATTAATGTTAAATCATAGAGCACTTAGAACTGAGAACAGCCAAGTGAGAGGAAATTAAATTAGACCGAAAAAGAAATTTACAAAACAAAACACAACTTCATGGGCAACAAAAAAAAAGCGATTTTTAGTACTGTCAGACTGGGGTCATATTTTGTGAGACTCAACGTTTCAGTTTTTTTTTTGTTTCTTTTTTTAAGGGGCATAAGCCAAAAATTTCACAGAACAAAAACAACAAAAGATAACAACCCCCCCCCCCAAAAAAAAAAACCAAAAAAAAAAAAAAACTAGAAAAAAAAATCCAAAACAACAACTACAAAATCAAACAAGAACATCCCTCCCAAAAAAACAACAAAAAAAACAACAACAAATCAGTACTGTATATTTCGTATTTTAAAATCATTAACCCTTAAATGTCTTGCGGTAATGACTAGGGGTGTCAACTCCAACTCGATATATATGCCAAGTAATGCAATTTATGGGTTTCCTCTTCATTGCAAAACATAATAAAATCCCTTGTTAGACTAAATAAAGCTTTCTCCCAACATAGAATAGATTGAAACTCTTTAAAAACTTAATGTATACTCGATTTCCAAAGCGACTTATTTGATAAGTGCGTTAATCGTTTTCTGATGCCCGTTTTCGTCATCGACTAGACTACCCTACTTTTCCAAAGGGTTCCATATAAACGTATGATATCATTACCCAAACACAGAGTGAGCATTTCAAGATTTATCCCATTCAGACTTTATAAACACCGATACAAGTCAGGGCGGCACTAGGTAGGCTATTTCGGTGATCAAACCCGAAACCCTATGATAAGAAGCTTTGGGCTCTGATGATTTAGCTACCCTGATAGGGATATCCTTTGATCCTGAATGTTACAAACTATGAAAAAGTTAGAAGTAGTCCCGGATGATTTTTTTGCCAAAGAGGTTCATGTTATGATCTATATCGGTACTGGTCGTGACGATTTAAAGTTGGTAAAGAAATTTAGCACACTCTTCATATTTTCGCACTAAAAATAAATCTTCGTCTACAAATTTTTCGAGTCAAATAATTATATAAATTAAACCTATGTATGTGTTGACAAACTTTCGTTTTGCCTATGTACTCTCAAAGGAATTTTATCCATTATTGTTAAAAAAACAAACAAATTTTCTTTAAAAAATATACTTCTCTGATTCGCCCGTTGTTCTTTTTTTCCACTGGCAGTGTTCCACAATGAATTCCAGTATTGGGTTTTTCATCTCGTCTCAAGTAACTCCGCACAGTCCTTTCTAATAGAATGAGGAGACACTAGAAACCGGTTCACTGTTAATAGATAATGAAGATTTAAGACCCGAGATCTCTTTTGGTCCCGACTGTTCAGAGAAACCTAGGAACCCAAATTAAGTCTCAGCCTGTCCGGTTTTGTTAAAGGTTTATTTTAAGAATAACACTAAGTTGTTGAGAAAAAATAGAGTTGGGGAGGTATCGAAACATTCAAGTGAAACTGAGTACAAAAGGAGTACTATTTTTGAACATGATTGAAATTTAACACAAAAAGGTAACAGACGAAATATACAAAGATAAGGAATAAATGAATAGAATTGATACCCCCCCCCAAAAAAAAAAAAACACAACAAAAAACACCAAAACAAAACCAACCAAACAAACTAAAAACAACAAAAAAGAAAATAATACGACTGCAACAATATCAATTGCAGCAACTTCATCAATAACAACAACAACACCCAAAAAAAGTCATGCGATTGGTAAAATGAAATACGCTAGGTCCTCCCTACCCTTTCCATTTTCCACTGTTATAAGTCATCATAGGTGGTAGTGCAAGTTAATTTCTCAGAAAGGGCATAAACAATGTAACTAGGTATTATTATGTATGTTTGACAGTATATAATTTCAACAATGTTACACGTGAATGTAGAATGCTTATTTTATTTTATTTATTTATTTTATCTCAAATATGTATAACTAATATTGTGATATGAAATCGAATGTATTATTGTACGACCAAGAAAAATTTCCCGATGGGCTAAAAAAGTCTTATGTTATCTTATTTTTTACTGTTAAAAAAAAATACTGATCTTCCGAAAAAAAAGTCAGAAATATTATGCCTCTGTCTCTCCCTGTCTGTCTGTCTCTCTCTGTCTCTCTGTCTCTCTGTCTCTGTCTCTGTCTCTCTCTCTCTCTGTCTGTCTCTGTCTCTGCCCCTGTATGTCTGTCTGTCTGTCTGTCTGTCTGTCTATCTGTCTGTCTGTCTGTCTCTGTCTCTGTCTGTCTGACTGTCTGTCTCTGTATCTCTGTCTCTCTGTCTCTGTCTCTCTCTCTCTCTCTCTCTCTCTCTCTCTCAACCCCCCTCATCCCAAACTCCTTTCACGGCTTTCAATATCCACACAGCCTTTGTCAAACTACCCGTACAACCAAAGCTCTCGGAACATTGGCTACACGGAAGTCCACTTAATGAAGCCTCAGTAAGCGTTGTATAAAGCGGTTGGATGTCTTTTTACCATCTCTTTTCCCTAATCCTCTCTTTCTCTCTCTCCTTTTGAAACTTCTTATTTTCATCCACTTCTACCTTCGCCTCTTTTTCTCTATTTTTCTTTTCTTTTCTTTTTTGACCGTATGGGTGTGAAGTCATTAAACCATTATGGCGGTGGACTGGGAACTGAAAAAAAAAACTTTTGTATTTTCATGAACATACTTTTTACCAAATGATTAATCAAGGTTTTTAAAATAACTTATTTCGATGGATTAAACATCGAAGAAGGTTATGTAAATTTCGATGATTATAATATTCCATATTAAAGAGGTTTTGACGGGCTCTTAAAGATGGAGAAACGATTAAGATACCGTTTGTGGTAGTCTACAATTAATAATAATAATAAATTACATTTATTTAGCGCTTTCCATTTTCAGAATATTTTTTAAAATCTCAAAGCGCTTTACAGTGGATACACTAAATACGCATACATCATATCAATCAGCATGCAATTAGACATTAAATATTAAAAGTTAAATCTTAGCCAAACAATATACATAAGAAGAAATGTAGACGTAAATAGTATGCAGCATATACTCATTATCAGTTGTCAGCTTAGCACGTAAGGATGTCGTTTTGCTATAACACCGCCAAAAACAAACTAATTGATGTACGTCTTTTTCAAGCTGTGTGTCTTGCAACAATGGTGTATTGATATGGGCTAAAACGATATTCCAACATATTATTCTTTCAACAGAAAAAAAAATCCGTTTGAGGAACCTTTTAGAGTCAAAATATTGTAACCCCCCTTTCTATAATTTCTTTTCGTGATTACAACAATGTGCCTTTTAACCTCAATACAGCATAATTCTAGCCTGAATTGTGATAAGAAGCGAATTATTCCAGATTGGTAATCGCAGGATTTAAGCGGCGACGGAAAAATGCCCTTTGTTAGCCTGTCGAATCTGGAAAGGCGAGTGGGCGAAGACGTCAAATCATGTCTGTTTTTAGTCAGGAAAGAATGGAAAATTTCTCTCAACTGACATACTAATTTGAAATGTTAAGTAACGATAGTGACCGACGGTTTTGAAAATTATTGTGGTTATAAAAAAATAGCTTTCAAGTTTGGTCGTACTCAGGAGATACTGTGGTTTTAGTTTTAAACGTTCTGTCTGAAACGACTTTCTCATTATAGTTTGTGGTTGTTATTGATGTTGTTGTTGTTGTTGTTATTGTTGTTGTTGTTGTTGTTTTTGTTTTTCTTCTTCTTCATCACCCTCTTCTGCTGCTTCTTCTGCTTCTTATCGTCAAAGAAAATTAATATTATCATATTTGTTTTTAATCACGATTATTTCCACGTAGATTGACTTCTAATATTACTCTCGTTCTTTATTGTTTTCTTTTTTTACTTCATTGTCCGACCATTGGTGGAATATTTTGATAAAGACATTACTTGGAATATTGACGTTGGTACGCTGATTAATCAATGCGATTTCTCATGAGGATTGGAAGGGAAATCCCCGTCTCCTATGCTTGATTAATTCACTATGCTAATACCACGCCCTCTGTTGTTCTTAGTATAATCAGGCTTTCAAGACAAAGAAATATAAAGAGAACAATAGGAAAGAGAGGCTACAAAAGGATTTAACATAAATAACAGAAAGAGAAAGAGAAATTGATTGGTTGGTTTGTTTCTTAACGTCAAACGACTGGAATTAGATTATATTGCGGACAGGAGCTAAAATAACGAGAAAGGAAGCAACAACTATTACAAAGTTGAAGAATAATAAAGCGAAAAATAAGAAAGCGCAAAAGAGAGAATGAGAACAACAATAGAGCCTATATAGTTTACATAATAGTGGGAAAACAACACATAGATATACATACACTTTTTGTAATATTAATTTAGTTAGAAGAAATCCTTCACTTCACAAAGATAGATTTGTAAATAGGTTCACATAAGTCATCTGGATAACAGTGTCTGTCTGTCTAGGTTTGTGGACCCAATAACAATATAAATTCCCGATTTCTATTAATATTTGCAAACATCTGACGAAGAATGACAATCTAAGATTAAATTTGTTTTTCATTAGCTTTGCTTTTTTGGTCGCACCTATTATTGACGGTTTAAATCATTCTCTCTGTAATTTATTAATTTGTATGTTTGTACCTAAAGGCTTAAAAGTGAACTAATCCACACGGGCATAACTGTAGTTTTCGTGATATGTTATGTCTATTTACGGTTCGGTACGTGCTGTTTATCGGAAATTAAACTACAGATTGAAACATTCTTTATTTGATTAAAAAAAAGCTGATCGCAATTCCAAATACATGTTCATTAATACATAATGTGTCCAATGTACCTTTCCAGCTTCTCCCCGTTACTTGAGACGAGTTCAAATAGTACATTCTTTTAATTTTCAAAGGTCGGTGTAAAACTAATGAGTAGTAAATTAATGTAATGGGACGCCATGTGGATTAGTCTATAGTGCTTTGCATTGATAGGCAGGATGTTAGAGGTTCGAATCCCAGCTAATACCTGCTCTCTCCGTATATTATTATGGCAAAGATTGATAATAAACTAGGCCTAAGGGTTAGTGAAAATAATGGGGCGCCATAATTATAGCTCAGTCAATAGAACTCTGCTCTGATAAGCATGATGTTTGTGGGTCGAATCTCAGCTTATACCTGCCTTTTCCGTATATATGATTTTGCGTACATTTTCATTACATCCTTCTGCATGCATAATATTAACTCTGTTTTGACCTTTGACGGAATTTCTATTTTAAAAAATCGACATTTTTGTATGCCTCGCTTGATTAAGATCTAAAAATAAGCACATCAGTAATGAGTTGGTTAAATTAAGAGTTAAAAAAAACCCCCACAAAACAATAACGGCTTTCGTTCATACTTGTATCTTAATCACATCAAAACAAGCAACATTGGAGTGTTGTGTTTTTTTTTCTTTATTTCTAAACAAAGGTTGTCATTGCCATGGTGATACGTGATTCTTCTTTCATATGTTAGTCTTAATTTAGTTTCTGAGTTTGATATCCGATATCCAAATTCGTTATGTGATATTAGAATTCAACAAATCTAAAGGTGTTAAGTTTCGTTTTGATCTAAAGTTACTGCGATTTAATACTTTTGTTCATTACTGTGTCCCCAACTCCTGCTTATCTTAGTTAATCTTGTTATTGGTTGCTTTTTATACAGCGTGTGAAACAAACTTAATGACATTGAAAACACAAGAAAGCCCAAATAAGTACTAAAAGTTTCAAATTTAGATACATTAAAAAGTATCATTTTCAGGCTTTTCTTTGAACTCATTCTATGGCAAAATGAGATATAAATTCCACTATATATAAACTAAAGATACTTTAAGGAAGTGTCCTTTTCCGTCGTTCAATTCTATGGAGAGACTAAAGAAGGGAAAGAACCAGTGTGTCTGAGAGACATTAGCCGTCAAACAACCATGCTGAGGCGAAACAACACGGAGCCAAAACCCGCACTGGGGAGGGGTATCGGTGGAGGCAGAAGCAGCAGCACTAGCAGCAGCAGTTCCAGCAGTAATGGCTCTCCCCCTGTATCCGGCTTTAAGATGCTGAAAATGATCAAATCGTATTACCAAAAGTCTACTTCTCCCCGTTGCAGGGTTCAGGAATCTGATGGAAGCTTCTTCGAGAGCTACACGGCTTTGGCGTGGCGTCAGGAGAACAAGCGACTCCGGGCGGCCAGTGAGGTGAGTGTAGTTACGTGACCCCCCAAAATTAAAATTTATGCTCATAGATACCAATCCGTTAGAATTGTAATTGTAAAATTACCGTTGATATTGTCTTATAGATACCAATCCGTTAGAATTGTAATTGTAAAATTACCTTTGCTACGTATAATATACTAATTCGTTAGAATTGTAATTGTAATATTACCTTTGCTACTTATAGATACCAATTCGTTAGAATTGTTTTTGTAAAATTACCATTGCTACTTATAGATACCAAAACGTTAGAATTGTCTTTACAGAAATATCATTGGTACCCATCGTCACTAAATTATGAAATTGCCTTTGTAAAACAAACGACAATTCTCTAAGACATCTTCACATATTTATTCTTAATATTCTAAGATACGAGAAATACTACAGACAAGAGATATATAGATTTGAAAAATGTTCTTAAATTTCATAGTAATGGCTATGGTTCATTTTTGTAGATTTATATATTTGAGTAAAGAGCACACGAAATATCACCATATACATGTAGTGCTAATTGTTACTTAAACGAGTTTCCGTTCCTTTTTCCGAAAACTTAACTTCCAATACAGGAAAAAAAATTCATTTTTAAGAAATTGTTTTCACGCAGACTTAATATAAACAACAGAACACCTCAAAGGAACCTAACCTTTTTCTGCTAATATTTCAATCGTAATTTGGTAATCACACGCTCACGTCCCAATTTTCTATTCACGGTTTGGATTATGTAAGTTTGTTAGTTTTTAATCTCTGAAAACCGTTAAATGAACACCAAAATTAAACATGACAAGATAGTTTGAATGATAAAACCATTGAAAAAGTGCAAAGACGTAAAAACATAATGAAAAAAATTCTAAAGAATGAAAAGAATAACGATAACAAAAACAAAAAAAAACAAAAACAAATGACAAACAACAATACTATTAAAATTAATGTAGAGAAAAATCAAGAAGATAAATAAACTAGCCATGTTGCAAGATTGGTCATTCGTCACCGCAAAGGTCACGCACTATGAATAATTGATGTCTGAGGAAGTCACAATGCTCTGGTTGCTCTCTGTCGTGCTCTGCCTCAGGTGTCTGTTGTCACGGGGATTGGGTGTGACGCCACATTAGGCTGATTATATCATCACAGCAGACAGCTCCTTGCCTTGGAATTCCCTCTACGGTTTTGGTTCACGCCAAGAAAAAAATTAACCATTAGTGGAATTACGAATCCTAGCTAATACGTAGATCATTAAGAGCCATTCCGTCTTTTCTTTTCTGAGAAACGGCGGAGTCCTCGTAAACAAAGGGTCTTTCAGTTGCGTAAGATATCTGTGGCTGATTTTCCGCGAAGTAAGTTACAGCAAAAACAATAACAACACGACATTAGTTTTGTATTTCCAGTTCATTAGAAATGGAAAACCACTCTGAGTAATTCTTATTGGTTGATTTGTTGGTTGTTTTCTTAACATTCGTAATCAATCTAACTTGGTAACGGATCCCGAGGCAGTATTATTGTTTTGTTTCCAGTTACACATGATGCACGATTTTATTCGAAGCTTATTGGAAAGACATCAAACGAAGAATGACCATTCAAAACAAAGGATTTCTCTGCAATTATTTTGTGAAGAGCAAAAACGCTGAACTCACGTGCACAAAAACATGATATTACAGATTAAATTACGGATTAAAGATTCTGTAAAATGCACAGATGATTCATAAGATTAACGTGACCAGGCAGACAAACACATATCCATTTTTAAACTATATGGACATTCGAAAAGAAATTATCAGTTTATGAATTAAAACATTCCAGGATTTTTTGTGATAAATGATGATATAAAACATATCTATAGCTCAGGTGAAAGAGTGTGGATATTTGTGTGGTTTCTTAGTGGCGACCTCTTCTCTATTTACTACTACTTGTAAAATGTTGCCTTATAACGAACCTTTTTATCTATGCGCCCCCCCCCTCTCTCTCTCTCTCTCTCTCTCTCTCTCTCTCTCTCTCTCTCTCCCTATCTCTTAGTTTAACGTGTCCTAGGTTTTCAGGGGGATCCTCTACGGCACTTTCTATGAGCCTATAATTGTGTACGCGTGTATCTTATAGAAACTATTCTCTCTGTTAACCTATTTGTGTGGATGTACATTTGTGTGGTGAGTGCGTCTTCTACTAATAACTTGGACTACATGCTCTTTGCCTTATGGTCAAATCTTCTCTTCTCTTATGAGTCCATGTGTATCGTCTCGTTGCTAACATAGTAGTCTATTTCACAGATGCACCTGAATGACACTAACCCATCATAAGTCTTTGAATAATTTTCCAACTATATGTTCTATAACAAGGAAAACCGTATGGGCCATATTTTTTAAAGTTTTATATTGCAAATCAAATATATTAGAAAACAAACAATTTTCTATTTCTAAAAAAAATCCATGGCCATAATGTTAGTATTAGGGCGCTTTAGTGTATAATTTTCGTGTCTTATAGTGAACTTACCTTTCTGTAAACATATGTGTGAGCTTGTATATCAAAGAAACTATTTTTTTCAAGAGTGTATTCGCATGTGTGTGCGTGAGCCCACGACTGCGTGTGTGTGTGTACGTGTGTGTGTAATGAGTGTGATGGCGACTGACTAATCAGGAACCGTGCTATCCCCAGGACGACAAGGAATGTGACAAACCGCCGCCCGTGGAGATCCAGTACGCCATCAAGCCAAAAGCTCTCACCCTCCCCAGGAAAGAGGTGAGAAACTTTCTCTTTGTAGACCTCTGTTCTCCTCAGCCCCTCCTCCCTTTTCCCCAAGAAAGAAGTGTTGTCCTCAGTTCTCCTCATCCTTCTCGCATCCACTCTCAGATACCCTCCCCTGAAAGAGGTTAGAAACTTTAACTTTGTAGACCTCAGGCTTCCTCAAAAACGCAAGAAAGAGGTAAGAAACTTTCCCTTTAAAGACATCAGTATCTCTCCTTCCTTCTACCCTCTTCAGGAAAGATGTGAGTAATTTTTCCTTTGTAGACCTCTGTTCTCCTCAGCCCTCTCTTATCCACTTTACCACACGCTACCCAGAAAGAGGTGATAAATTTTCCCTTCGTAGACCTCAGTCTTCCTACAAAACCTAGGAAAGAGGTGAAAAACTTTTCTATTGCAGTCATTAGTCCTCATTGACCCTCAAGTATCCACCTTACCACGTCAGTTTAATATAACCGGTTGAGGCAGGAGTCATGGTATCCCCGCCCTCTCTCGCGTGTGTCAGCACATACAATTGTCAGACGTAATTCTTGGTGTCCGTCCACAATATAGACTATATTGTGCTGACGTTGGACGTTAAAACCAACTTAAACTCACCTTACCACACCATCTAGATCCTAGACGTTTTCCTTTTTTCACAGACTTTGCAAGCACCACGATAACAAATGACACCCTCTAGATTCTAGACTTTCTCTATGATTGACCACATACTTTGAAATCTGTACCATGATAACGGATTACACCCTCTAGATTCTACCCTTTTTCTTATATTTTTTTTACAATAATTATTACAGTCTTTGCAATTAACACAAAGGTAACGGATGACATAGTCACACCTCTTAGGCATGTTTTTTTCTATCGCGAACTGGCTTCGTAAGTCTCATATAGATCTATGGCTGAACTCCGGTGCATATTTCCTGAACAATCGTCTTCGTTTTCTCTATGAACCCCATAGTCGCAAGACCTCTGTTTTGCGGCGCGGAAGGGGTGGGTGAAGGTGGGTGAGGGGTAGGAGATGTTTTCTTACGTTATCCTTTATATGGATGCAACGTTTCGATTTTACTGATTACCAGAGCCAGAATGATATTGGAAAAAGATCAACGAGGCTCTCACATGTTGTTGTTCTTGTTGGCCACATTGTGATGGGCCCCCAGACTGACGTCTGACAATTTTATGTGCTGCCACACACGAGACAAGACGGAGATACCATGACTCCGGTCTCAGCCGGTCACATTAAACTTACACCAACCCAACCAGTAGAGAGCAGGATATATCTTGGACATTACACAAAGGACAAAAAGAGCAGGATACCTCTCGGACATTACGCAATAAACACAAAAAGCGCGATACATCTTGGACGTTACATAGTAGACGCATGAGCAGAATACATCTTGGACATTACATAGTAGACACAAAGAGTGAGATACATCTTGGACATTACATAGTAGACACGTAGAGGAGGATATCTCTTGGACATTACATAGTAGACACAAAGAGTGAGATATATCTTGGACATTACATAGTAGACACAAAGAATGCGATACATAGTAGACACAAAGAGTGCAATACATCTTGGACATTACATAGTAGACACAAAGAGGGCAATACATCTTGGACATTATATAGTAGACACAAAATAGTACAATGCGTTACAAAGCGCCAAAAGCAAGATACATCTTAAACGTTAGAGATTAGACACAAAGAGTGCGATACATCTTGGGCAATACATAGTAGACGCACAAAACTGGATACCTTTTGGGCATTGCACATAGGACAAAAAGAGCAAGATACATCTTGGACATTACATTGTGGACACAAATAAAAAGGATTACTTTCTTGTCTTTAGAATATTGGACTAGCTATCTCTTGGTCATTACATATTAAACACAGTGTAGAATAATCTCTTTCACATTATATAGTAGGGTACCCCTTCGAAATTACATAGTAAACACGCAGAGCAGGATATTTCTGGACATTACACAGTAGACACAGTGTACACATAGTACAAAAAGAGCAATATAGATTAATTTTTGACATTACACATAGGACAAAAGGAGCAAGATAGATCTTTGACATTACACTTAAGACAAAAGGAGCAAGATACATTTTTGACATTACCTCTTTGTGTTTAGATATCTCTTGGAAATTACACTTCTAGAAACGGAACGCATGATACTTTTACTACACCCCAATAATCGTTTGTCATTGATAAACACAATGCCAAGACAAATCATTGACACTTTGGGGAACAAAGGCTAAATGACATAATTTATCTATGTTTGTGCATGGGAAACCATTGTAACCATGTT
>RQTK01000975.1:52056-61737 GCA_003991915.1 Elysia chlorotica
AGAATATTTAATAACCCGTTATCCTTCACATCCTCTCAACCTCTTTTCCCTCCCAGTTCGAGCTGTTATACATCGAGGTCCTGTACACGATCAAGCACAAGATCGGCACAACTTCAGGTGGGCACTCACCCTACATACAGGACCTGTTCCAATACGCCAAGGAGGCGTTTGGGGTGAGCCCTGAGGACCACGCTAGACTTCTGGCCAGGGCCACAGAGGAAAAGGTTTGTTACTTATAATTATGTCTCTCTCATGCTAGACCTAGGTTTGTGACTGCCTCTCCTAACTTATCTGTCGGTCTTAAGCTAGATCTAGGTTTGTGACTGCCCCTCCTAACTTATCTGTCGGTCTTAAGCTAGATTTAGGTTTCTGACTGCCCCTCCTAACTTATCTGTCGGTCTTAAGCAATATTTAGATTTGTGACAGCCCATCCTAACTTATCTGTCGGTCTTAAGCTAGATCTAGGTTTGTGACTGCCTCTCCTAACTTATCTGTCGGTCTTAAGCTAGATCTAGGTTTGTGACTGCCCCTCCTAACTTATATGTCGGTCTTAAGCTAGATTTGACAGCCCATCCTAACTTATCTGTCGGTCTTAAGCTAGATCTAGGTTTGTGACTGCTCCTCTTCATATATTTTCATTTTATTCTCGTAGCTGATAGCATCTTTGCAGGGACCTAGGGGTAGAATACATAAACATGACGTAATTTACGTTTCGTCGTAAGCCTTCTTATTCTATTATTGTAACGACGAGACTTAAGCTACGTCTTGTTTGTGCGTTCTACCCTAAGTCTAGCTCCATCTGTTAAGGCCTCTATAGTTGTTGGACTCTCTCTCTCTCTCTCTCTCTTCTCTCCCATATTGTCTCTCTCTCCCTCTCTGTCTCTATCTCTCTTGTACTCTCTGTTCCTCTGTCTTTGTCTGTCTTTCTGTCTGTCTCTGGATATCTACCTCTCTGTCTGTCTGTCTGTCTGTCTGTCTGTCTGTCTGTCTGTGTCCCTGTCTCTGTCTCTCTCTCTCTCTCTCTCTCTCTCTCTCTCTCTCTCTCTCTCTTTCCTCTCTCCCTCTCTCTCTCTCTGTCTCGTTCTCTCTCTTTCAGTCTTTGGATTTTGTTTACCTTGCTTTTTCTCTTTCTCTCTGTTTGAAATAGTAAATGCAAACTACCCAAAAAGCAGTAAACAAGGTTCATAAGGGTCATTTCTTGCATATAAAACATCGAGGTTATTGCCCCAAAGCTAGCTTAAGCTTCACTGTACAAGTCAATAACATGGAAATTGCTCCACTCATCTCTCTGTCTACTTTGCATATAAATCGCCCAGAATTATGCATTTTGTAATCTCTGAATCTGGGAACGTTCCTCCGCAGCCTCCGATTGTAATCCTCAATGTCTGGGTTCTGGAAGCCTGCGGCCTGGAAGCAAAGGATGCTGACGGTAGGAAAACATTGATTATAACCATAGTTATTTTAAATGTTTGTCTGATTCTAACGATAGCTATGTAAAATGGATGTCTGATTCTAACGATAGCTATGATAAATGTATTGCTGATTCTAACGATAGCTCTATTAATTGTATGTGTGATTCTAACGATAAATATGATACATATATGTATAATTATAAGATTTTTACGATGTTTATGATAATGTAAGTCTGATTCTATCGTAGTTATGATATATGTATGTTTGGTTCTATAGATCGTTATGATATATATGTATGTTTCGTTCTATCGATGATTATGATATATATACATGTATCCTATTTTGGCGGTAGTTATGGTGGATATATGGGTGCGGTGGCCTTGAGATAGAACGTCGGCTTCCGACGCGAAAGGTTCGTGGTTCGAGCCCTGGCGATTTCGCTCCCTACTGATTTGGTCGGTGTCAGTTTAATGTGACCGACTGAGACAGGACCTCCGCTCTGCCTCCTGTATGGCAGCACATAAAACTGTCAGACGTCAGTCTTGGGGCCCGTCCACAATATAGCCTATAACAAAATATTAACAGTCTCTGTCCTTGTTTCTGTCTCTCCTGTACTGGAATAATATACTATTGACTTCACTGAGGCATAAACAACTACTCGCACATTTATATTCCTGGAGCAGAATTTTGGGATGCCGGTTCAAACCTTGTACTTGTTGCTTGTCAGTCAAGCTCTCTGCCGACTAAACTATCTGGCGTCTCATTAATTTATTTCCAATATCTTTCTTCTACCTGCTATGCAAGCAAAAAACGTTTTAATATTAGAAAAAAAATGTGTTACAAAATTGTTGTTTGAAAAGGTTTTGTCGAACTTCTGGTGATTAATCTTTGAAGAAATTCTTGTTGGTTTTTGTTTTATATCAATACTATCGATTTTAATGCAAGTTTCTTTCATCACATAACATATCAGAACACAAGAAAGCATTTTAAAGATTGGGGAGATGGGGAGGGGTTGACATGTTTAAATTCAAGCCTACATGATTTGTTTTCTAGCATGTCTTTGACGTTTATGAAGGTAGAGAGAGAACTTAGACATGTCTGAAAAACGAAAAAAAGGGAAAGACAAAGAGAGAAATAGATAGATAAAGAGAGAGACGGAGAGATTTAGTGAGAGACAGAGAGAGAGAGAAAGATTTTGCTTTCATCTCAAATAAAATGGAACAATAATTGTATTTTTTTAAATGGCCGTTAGCTTCTGCAAATGTTTTCCACTAATTAGTGTTCAGAGAAACCATAAAACATTTCTATTTTGTAATTAAAAAACCAAGAACAAAAGAAAACTTGGTTAGAAAATAAAGTCAAGGCTGAAATAAATTCAATTTTGAACGTGAGATTTTTAAAGAAAATATTATCTGGAGAACATTGTAACACATTTTTGTTTTATTGTTTATCTCAACAAAAGTTAGTGTAAAATCGTGTACACAAACAAAATGATTCTTAAAGACACATTATTCTTTGACATTTTACGTTGAAAAACGAAGCTTTTTAGCCAGAAGGAAAATCTTGAGAAAAAAATGCATGGTATGCATTGAAAAAATTATTAACGCTCTTACACAATTAATAATGGAGTTAATAAGTTGACCTAACTGTGCCTATTTTAAATAAACATCATAAATATCAGCGTTTAATGAACTTTCACATAAATGTACGTAACATTTAAAATAATTTGGAAAAATAAATAAAATAAAATGCCATGTTATAAAATTTTGTTTCTCCTTTTCTGGATTACAAAAGGTCACCGGAGAAAGAGAAATGCGAAATCCGATCCTGGCCAGACAGTCTGACAAGCTGGCGATTGGTTGAAATGTCAAACCGAGTTTCTGGAACAAAACTAGGGAACAAATTTGTCGTCTTGCTCTGTGGCAACATTCTTCTTGAACTGCCTATTTTAGTTTGGTTCATCAAATCTTTTTAAAAACTAACAATTCCAATCCCCTACATCTGTGTATAGCTAAATTAGCTGAGCTGGCGATTGGATGAAATGTCAAACCGAGTTTTGGCACAAAAGTAGAGAATAAATTTGTCGTCTTACACTGTGGAAACATTCTCGTTTGAACTCCACATTTTAGTTAATTTTCTTTTCGCATTTGTTTTCTATTACATGATGTCCAATAGCCCAATTGTTTTATTTGAGTAAAATTACCTTAGTGCTACCATAAACACGGCAAATTTTTTGTCTAATTCTGCAACAGTTAATAGATAGCTGGCGATGGGCAAGCCCAGGGACTTTTAGCTTTTTATTGTCAGTACGAATATTATGGTTATCAAATCTATTTTTAAAATGGAAATTCTACTCCCCTACACCCGTCTATATTTAAATTAGCTACTCAGAAAACTCGGAGAAGTGTTACTAATGGCCATTCTTAAATCTCAAAACCAATATGAACTTTCGTTTATAAATCAAAATAAACTAAATGGCGAAAGTGGAAAAAAATTTAAAAGCTTTAATTCCAAAACGTGAATACTTATTATGCAACATGATATTAAGTATGGTATAATATCACTACAGTGCTCTATCCGCTTGTCCTTGTCTGTGGTTACGTCCCATATCCCCCGCCTCTGATTTCAAAGGTGCATTTTTGTTTGATGTCCTCGTTCATGCCCCTGGCATTGCTACCATCAGATGATTGTTGATTATTGTCTGACAACCGAAGGGAGTAGTCGTTGGCGCAACGTCGTGCTTTTTACTGTGCGTTGATGCGTCTAGTTCGAAATACATTGATGTTCATCTGACTTGGGTCACGCAGCTCAAAAGAGAGAGATAGAAAGAGAGAGAGAGAGAGAGGGAGAGAGAGAAGAGAGAGAGAGAGAAAGAGAGAGAGAGAGAAAGAGAGAAAGAGGACAGAGAGAAGTGGTCTCAGGGTAAAACGGGCGGCTCAAAATCGGTAGGTTGAGGTTTAAACCCAGTTATCCAATCCTCATATTAATCCCTCTTTAATTCGTCCGCATCGAAGAATTTTTGCGTTCATGTTAACCAAAACAACAACATGACGTTGACCTTTACATCACGTGACCTTTCTATCGCTTCACATACTGACGTATAGAAATTGATGAGTTTGAATCTCAGTAATCCCATCCTAATATTATTCTCTATTTCTCTCTTTAATTCGTTCTTAGCGAAGAAATGTTGCCTCCATGTTAACCAAAAACATGACCTTGACCTTTAGTCCTACATCACGTGACCTTTCTATCGCTTCACATACTGACGTATAGAAATTGGTGGGTTAGAATCTCAGTTATCCCAACCTAATAATAAGTATCCCCTCTTTAACTCGTTCTGCCACACCCAGGCTACAGCGACCCGTACTGCATGCTGGACATTAATCCTGAACGGACGACTCAAAATTGGAAAGTTCAGGTTTAATCTCAGTTATCCCAACCTAATATTACTCTCTCTTTCCCTCTTTAATTCCCCCCTGCCACGTTCAGGCTACAGCGACCCTTACTGCATGCTGGGAATCATGCAAGGGCGTGTGGCTAACGAGGACTATGGCTTGGGCCAGGTGTCCTCAGATGAGGACTTAGCGGGTGGAGGGAAACAGAGATAGAGACATAGAGAGAGAGTGACAGAGAGAGAGAGGGAGAGAGAGACAGAGAGAGAGAGAGATTTGCATACTGCATTTCGAGGAGATAGAAGAGACCGACAGAAAAATACCTGGGCAGAAAGATCAGCATACTCATACAGAGGAAAATCACAGATAGACAGGCAAGACGAACAAAGAGAGAGGCGACACTCCAACTCCAGGCAGAAATTCTCGCTGCGCCGCAAGGGCAACAAGAACGCCGCTGTTAAAGACAACCTGCCGGCCAAGCTCATAAAGACAACCCAGGTCAAACCCAACACGCTCAACCCGGTGTGGAACGAGAAGTTTCGATTGTAAGTTCTAGTGTTGCTTTTTCTATTATTTTGGTTTTTTGGTTGTTTTTTTTAGGCCACTTTAAGTCTTTTTTGTCCCATATAACCATTAGCTCTTTGTATGGCTAATTGTAATGTACGCTTCCCTACGTGGTCAACATTATTTATCACAATGCTTGTATTAATGTAAAATAGGATCAAACTATTGGGTGAGTAATTGAGACTGTGCAAGGATAATCTTGACTGAATGGTGAGGAAATGGTTGAGAGACAACATAAGTTTTAAGTTCGACAGTACTGATATAGTGACTATAGAGACACAGTGGGGTCAATATTGAGCCTTGGCGTGCCGGCGCTTTACCCAGTAGTGCCTCATGCTTATGAGCCAAGGTTCACAGTTTGAATCTCATCTGATGCTACCCGCCTCCGAAAAATCTCGAAACCTGTGGATGGGGCGTGCAATATTCTATAATTTCTCCTGTTAAACTTGTTGAGCTTAGCCCATGGTTGGTATAAAATCAAAATACTATTATCTATCTCTATTAGGAATTTTAGTTCACATAGGGTTACGGAATGCCCTTAGAAGACACAGGCTCTAAACTAGGTCAAGCTAGCTCTTCAATCAAGAGGGTCGGTAAATTTCGAACTGTGCGGCTTATTCGAGTGTTTAAAATGGAATATAATTATTATAAAGTTTGAAAACGGAAACAACATTTAGATCTACTTCTAGAGGACACTACTAAGACATTTATGGTTGTTGAACATTGTGAGGTGTGGTTTATTCAAGAGTTTAAAATGGAACGTAAAGTTTGAAAACGGAAAAATTTAGATCTACTGCAAGATGAGACTATGACCTTTTTGGTTGATGACAATTCTAATGTTTTCCTACGAAGATGAATATCTTTCTGTGAGATCTTATTCTTAAAAGCCTACTCTATAAACCCTCGACCTTTTAATCTTCTCTTTACAGTGACCTTGATGACTACCATGTCGACCGTCTTCATCTTGATATCTGGTAAGTACCTGAACGTAAGACTACTGGAGACAAAAGACTGGATACGTTTTACATTATGTTACCACTATTTTACCTTCGCTGAGTGAATTTTCCAGAAGGAAAAATAAAATAAAACTAAGATTTAAACTTAATTGGTAATGTCACGATTTCTGAGACTCAGTGATTTCTGTCTAAATCTATTGAGAACGTTTTTTTCTAAACTAATAAAATATGTATACTCTAATCCGAATATTATTAGTTGATCTATTTCTTTATTGAGAAATTGTTGCTCGAATCTATTAATAAAGTGCTTTTGACTTACCCATTGAGGAATTATTTCTCCTATCTATTATCAAATTGTTGCTTTTATTGGTTGCTTTTTTTTTCTGTTTTCTATGTATAAAATGTCTCTCGTATCTATTTAGAAATTATTTCTCTCCATCCTTCTGTTTTTTTTCACCTGAATAGGTTATCTGTTCAGAAATAATTATTGGTAGAACTTCCTTAACGTATTTTACATAGGTATAAAACATGTGGCATTCAGAATACATTCATACATTTTTGGTTGCACTATTATAGAAGGTGAATCAATAAACTGACACAAACAGACAAAAATTACCGACATAGTTAGAAGTACTTTACTGTAGTAAAATTTTGGGCTGTAAGTACAACGTAGCAATAGCTTACGAATCGTCGCAAGCCTCCATTATCTTTTGGCGTAACCGAGAAAATTGTTTTCATTAGAATTGATAAGGCGTCACTCTTTCTGTAACTTTGATAGTTTATAGTGTTTTAATATTCTACTATATATACTACACTGTGAGTCTGAGTATTAAATGTCTTGCTAGTCAAGATGTATTTAGCCAATTTATTCATCTTTCTTTATCCCTGCTTCCTGTATCTGTTTCTATATATGTCTAGCATCATATCTGTTTGTGTTTGTCTGTCTAACTGCCTGTCTATTTCTTTCTCCCTCCCCCCTCGCTTTCTCTCTCTCTCTCTCTCTCTCTCTCTCTCTCTCTCTCTCTCTCTCTCTCTCTCTCTCTCTTCCTAAATTTCATATGAACATACGATGTATTTACCTTCTTTGCTTTATAACATTTTACTTCCCTTTGTAGTCTTTTTGTTTTCTTTTCTTTCTCTATCAAAACACATTAAGCATCGTTTTACATTCGCTAAGTTTAATCAGACGTGTAAATTAAAACGCCCAGAAAGATAGTCCCAAGAGAAATGCAATGCTAAAATCCTTACGCCCAACAAATATTGCGAGTTCTTCCTACACGTTTATATCGATCATCGAGAAGATTCTGGAAGCAAAATCGAATAAAACGATCACGCCTGTAATTATCTGCTGGAATAAACTGTTTTGTGAAGCTCATTTGTGACGAGCATATCATGGGAATTGGGAATATTACTTTATTTCTTAGAGCTCAGGGCATACCTCGTGATCATCTATTTTTGCTGGAAGAATCATTGCAATCAAAAAGTCGAAGAAAAGACTGAGCAGGTTTCATGAATATATGATCAACATTTTTTACAGTTCACGATATATGCTAATTTTTAACGCATGCCGAGTAAATTCTACGCACACAAAATTAAATCTAAATGTCTACATGTCTTGATATATAATCTTCGGCGCACAATGGCTTCAAACCCAGGCCTTCTGAAGAATAGTCAAATTCATCGAATTATGCAAAGTGAACTGTGTCTACTAATTTGTAAATAATAGTTCACCAAACACTAAATCAAGGCTTCCAAGATTCATAGGCAGTGCCGCCGAAAAAAAAAACACCAAACATCAACCATTTGCATTTTAAAATCAAAGTAAACGACTTCATTTAGTTATTAGATAAAGTTTACACCCTCGGGCGAGTATGCTGATAGACTGAACAAAAGTATTTTCATAGTATCTTTCTGCTCTATGATAAGTATTTAAAAGAAATATATCACGGCTATTCTTGTTGTGGAAAAACGTGTTCACTTCAGTCAGCTCTGAAACGTAGCCTATAATTTTGGGAAACCTCGCACGAAACCGCAATATCAATTTTTACTTTGCTTGCTATTTTTAGAGGGCTGGATTCAAAACGAGACTCTGTCAAAATAATAAGTCACGGAAATAAATTTGGTGAAGTGAATTTGGTGAATTGGCCTGTACCTTGAAGAGACCTCGCTACCAAACATAATTATCATTGTTGAAACATTGTACTTAAATGACTAGTTGGTGTATTATGATTCTTATTATTTATAACACCAGTAGAAAGAGAGCTCAAAATGTGTAAGCAGTTTTAGATAAGTGACATTTCTCCATAAACGATTTACCATAATAATTCTAGATTAAGCAAATCATTATATAAACTCATTAAAATATTACGTAAAACGTGTGCAGTTTGAATTTTTTTTTTTCTTAAAAAGTATCTGTTAGGAGCAACATTTTCAATCACTTTTTATTGATTCATCTTTGCCTTCAATACAACACAGCAGCAATTTCTATGAGATATCTTACAGAAATTCGCTACCATATAAAACCTTCAAAACGCTATTCAAATTCATTTTGTGTTATTGATGGAATCGAAAACAGTGTGTTCAACATACATTAACACTATCCTTCAGAGGTAGCCGCTGCAAGATTCAATTTAATAACCTCTAAATCTTTTAAAAAACATGTCTGTTCGAGTTAAATAACAATAAAGCCTATAACGAGCTATAATAGTGATGCTGTTGTACGCTAAGCAACGACATAATGAGTTTGTTATTGCTATTGTTGGATCCTAAATTACGCCTCGATATCACCTGTTACATCGAACTGGGTATGTATATATAACTAACCTTAATACAAGCATCCCAGGAATAGTAAAAAGAAACTTATGTTTTTGTAGGTGCCGCTCGAAAAAAAAAAACAACTCTGAACAAACGTGAATTGTGTTTGCTCTTACAGCTACAATGTTTAAAAATACCACACTAGAGCATTGCAAGCGCTATTTTTAGCTGACTCTAAATCGACATCTAGTCAAAATGTCGATTTTCTATCAGAAAGTCCAGGGACAACATGACAGGTCCCTAAGGAAGCACAGCCGCGAAAAAAAGTTTCACTTGAAATCGCTATGGCAAAAGCGATTTTACTAGTTGAAAAGATGAAGGCATTTGGTTCGAAAGAGATAGGCGAAGGCACCCAAGGCAATAATGTAAAGTAAACTAACTAAAGGAAAAAGTGGAAGGAAAGTGTGGAAGAAAAATAGAAGGTGAAAAACAGGAAGAGAAGGTAAAAAGGGAGAGTAAAAAGAAGAGAATGAAGTTGATTAGTAGTAGCAATAGTAGTAGTAGTAGTAGTAGTAGTAGTAGTAGTAGTAGTAGTAGTAGTA
>RQTK01000975.1:64367-95468 GCA_003991915.1 Elysia chlorotica
TCTTTCTCCCTGGTGAGACAAAAAAGTTTTTTTGAGAGCGACCATGTACCCTTTTAAAATATTCTTCTTTTTTGCCGATGTAAAATAACGCAATGCATTTAATTAGGTTAAATTGTAAACATGTTGACCTTTAGAGCTGTTATGCTAAAACTCCATCATCTTTGAAAATGTTTTTAATTGACGGCCCGAGATCCAAGGCCTTTCCTAAAGAACGTGCATGTAGAAACACTTAAACACAATCGTTTTACAAATCTCTATTACCTCTACGCTCAATTAGGCTCCATGTGTTATCTTAAGGTTGTTTTTTTATACTCTCTACCCCTCTGTGTCTCTCTCTCTTTATCTCTTGTTTCTCATCTGTCTGTCTGTCTCTCTATATATCTCCCTCTTTCTCTCTGGCGGGACAAAAAGTTTTTTTGAGAGAGAGAGAGTATGTACCCTTTTCAAAAAAGAATAATAATCTATCTTCTTATTTTTTGTCAATATAAAATGACGCAATCCAATTAATTAGTTTAAATTGTAAACATGTTGACCTTTAGAGCTATTATGCTAAAACTCAATCCTCTTTGAAAACGATTTTAATTGACGGCCGGAGACCCAAGGCCTTTCCTGAAGAACGTTCATGTAGAAATACTTAACACAATCGTTTTACAAACCTCTTTGCACAATTAGGTTCCCAATGTTATCTTATAGATTTTTTGTATACTCTCTCCCCCTCTCTCTCAATATCTCTCTCTCTCTCTCTCTCTCTCTCTCTCTCTTTATCTCTTGTTTCTCATCTGTCTGTCTAATATTTTCTTCTTTTTGCCGATGTAAAATGACGCAATCCAATTAATTAGATTAAATTGTAAACATGTTAACCTTTAGAGCTAAGGTGCTAAAACTCCATCATCTTTGAAAATGTTTTTAATTGACGGCCGGAGACCCAAGGCCTTTCCTAAAGGACGTGCATGAAGAAACACTTAAACACAATCGTTTTACAAATCTATATTACCTCTATGCTTCATTAGGCTCCATATGTTATCTTATGGATTTTTTGTATAATTATCAAAGTTTCTCTCTCTCGCTCTTTGTCTGTCTGTCTGTCTTTCTCTGTCTCTCTCTGTCTTTCTCTCTCTCTTCCCCCCTCTCTCTCTCTCTCTCTCTTTCTCCCCCTCTCTTTCTTCCTCTCTCTCCCTGTCTCTACCACTCTCTCTTTCCCCTCTCTCTCTTTTCTACTTCTCTGTCTTCAATTTCTCCATATCCCTAATTCAACTCTCGATGCATCTTTCTGTATGCGAATGTTTTCACACTGTCAGTCATGCGCTCATAAATTGTGTATCTGTCTGTCTGTTCTATTTTCTATTCATTTCTCTTTTTTTCTCTCATTTATCTCTCCCCCTCCCTCTTCCTGTTACACACATACTCATATTTACACACACACACACACACACTTTCTCCTTCTCTCTTTGTCTATTATTTCTATTAATATATCTTTTTTTAAACCGTCTTTCACGCTATCTGTATGAGCAGCTGCCGTTTGCACATTTAGCTTCACATACCGCCTTCATTTTTCGTCTCTTCCTCTATCTCTCTTTCACCCTCCTCTCTCTCTCTCTCTCTCTCTCTCTCTCTCTCTCTCTCTCTTTCTCTTTCTTTTATACATCTATTTTGTTTCTCATGTTTATGTATCTGTCCATCTGTTTCTTTTGCAAAATATCCTTCTAAGGAGAAAAAAAACGAGTTCCATCTTCGTTGCCATGGACAACCGATCCACTACTAAGACCTGGCAATGAAGGAAACCAGCGACACCTACAGGTCAAGGGAGGACAACTCCTCCTCAGGGATAGGCTTAATTTTACCGCTAGCTTAGCAACGCACAAAATACAACAGCAACCCTTGGTCTTTGGTCAATCTTCTAATTATCTTGGTTGGTCACACTGGGCGGCTTGTAATGAAAACATAGAGAAACTAAGAAAACCACACACAGACACACACACGAACACTCTCTTTCTCTATCTTTCTCTTCTTACTCTCTCTCTCATTGTCTTTTTCCTTTTCTTCTTCTGTCTGTATGTCTGTCTGTCTGGTTGCCTGTGTTTACTCTCTTGGTAGTAAATAACCAAAACAAAACAAAAATCCAATGGAGGTTAGTGTATTATTGTTCTGTAAAAAGTATGAATTTATGCAGTCCAAAATTGATTTTCAATTGTGACCTAATCTCTCTCTCTCTCTCTCTCTCTCTCTCTCTCTCTCTCTCTCTCTCTCTCTTTCTTTCTTTCTTTATTTCTTGCCAGTAAATAACCAAAACAAAACGAAAATCCAATGGAGGTTAGTTTATTGATGTTCTGTAAAAACTATGAATTTATGCCTTCCAAAATTGATTTTCAATTGTGACCTAATCTCTCTCTCTCTCTCTCTCTCTCTCTCTCTCTCTCTCTCTCTCTCTCTCTCTCTCTCTCTCTCTCCAAATCAAAACAAAAATCCAATTGAGGTTAATTTATTGATGTTCTGTAAAAAGTATGAATTTGTGCAGTCCCAAACTAAATTCCCACTGTGATCTACAATCTCCTCCACCCCCCCCCCCACACACACACCTCCCTTTTTGTTCTCCTTCCCCATCTTTCCAGGGACCATGACGACGAGTTCTCGGTGGTGGAAGCTGCCAAGAAGCTGAACGAGGTGTCCGGGCTCAAGGGCCTGGGCCGCTTCTTCAAGCAGGTGGCGCAGTCGGCGCGAAGCAAGGATGACACCAGTGTAGACGACTTCCTGGGGAGTGTCAACATCATGCTCGATGTGAGTGTATATATACTGTAGATGTAATAGAGAGAATTAATATGTAGCTGTTGTTGTTTAGCGTTCCTTATGGGAACATGAGACGTTAAACCCGGAAAGAGAGAGAGAGAGAGAGAGAGAGAGAGAGAGAGAGAGAGAGAGAGAGAGAGAGACAGAGAGAGTTAGGGAGAGAGAGACTGGGAGAGAGAAAGAGAGAGGTAGCGTAAGTGGGAGAGAGAAAGGGAGAGAGAGGGGAAGAGAGGGGGAGAACAGAGAACATGATATAAGGTAGAGAGTGGGAGATAGAGGCAGAGAAAGAGGGGGAGAGAGAGAGAGAGAGAGAGAGAGAGAGAGAGAGAGAATATATCTAAGTAGAGAGTGTGAGAAACAGATAGAGAAAGATAGGTAGAAAGAGAGAGAGGAAGAGGTACCAGTATGATAGATTTTTGGGCAGTGTCAATATCCTGTTATACGCCAGTTGGTTGGAATCTTAACGTTTACCATCAGCAACTAGACTAGACTATACAGCGTCAGGTCCCACAGAGTGCTTTCACACAAGGACAAAGCAAGGGTACCAGCTGTCTAGACCATTCACTACTCTACAACGACCCAAAGAAAAATTTACTTCCTGGGTACAAGGCTATATTGGGAAACTAAAAAAATTGCCGACAATATATTGTTACAGGGCCTATGTTAAAACCATAATAACACAGCACTGCCACACCATTGCTTGGTAAACCATACATTTTTTATAGTAGGGAAACATTGTTTCTTTCATTTAATTCCAAAGAGAGACCGGTAAAGGAATTATTGTATACAAGAAAACTGATATGGTAATGATCAGGAGAAAAGGAAAAAAATGATATAGAGAAACAAAGTAAAATATTTACAACCCGAATTTTCTGGATAATCTACAAAAGATAGAGTAACGATGTAATAAGATAAAAGTTAGAGATTTTATTTATCTTTCAAATAAGACAGAAGGCTCTGAAAAGTAAAACTTACGACACAAGCATTATCAAAAAGAAAAATAGGACTACTTAAAGAATATTTTTAGAAAAACAACGGAAAAACCGATTTGGAAGCTTAATAACTTTTTCTTACTTTTCACACAGCTAAGGTTTAAAATAAAAAATGTAGTATTACTTTTGAACTGTCTATAATTTCAAACAGCATGTGAATATCTTTTCCTGAAGCAAAGTTACATGTATTTTAAAGTTACTACCACTATTTTTGTTCAAGGCTATCTCTGTTTATAAACTATAAAAACGAGCCCGTTAAATTTCTATTAACATTCAAAATGTAAAACTTACCGAATTTCTATACCGCTTATATAATGCGGTTTAAATTTATGTAAAAAACAAGTTAAATATTTATTGATTTATTTTAAAGTAAGTACATTTTTATCTTATACTTTGCATTATACATTTAACAAATTTGATCAGCTCATAGAAGCTAAAAAGTAAAGGATAAAAACTTACTTGTGGCACTGCATGTAGTAGCCCAACATCTGATCACAGAGATCCACCCCCATCATGTATCTCTGGTCGTCAGTCAAAGCTGTGGTGACATCGAGGGGTCTCTGATTTCCAACTCGCCTGTTGACGGTTCCAAGGTCCACAAGTTCATGGAAATTGGACAGGACATCCACTGCCTTGGTGCCCTGTCTAACAGCAAACGTCAAATTACTGGACTTGGTTGTCCTGAAATCATGCTTTTCAAGCTTCACTTTTTTGTGCAACAACTCAGTTGTTTTTTTAGTTGGTTTAACGGCCAACATTAGCACTATATGGGATATATTGAAGATGGAACCCAAGACTGACGTCTGATAAATTTATGTGCTTCCACATACGAGACAGGGCGGGGATACCATGACTCCTGTCGGAGCCGGTCACATTAAACTGACACTGACCCAACCAGTAGGGAGCGAAATCACCAGGGCTCGAACCTAGACCTTTTGCGTGGGATGCCTATGTCCTACCCCAGGGCTACCGCGCTCCATCTGCAACAGCTCAGTGGAAACTGCTCCCTGGTTGGTCGTATGATGCCGCAGGCAGCGATGCAAGGGAAGCCAGGTCTCTTAGGAAGGGAACTCCAGTGTAAAAATTGTCCATATACACCCTGTGGTGATATGGAGCAACAAGATCATTGACCACCCTGTGCGCCTGGTCGAGTTCCTGTCCATGCTCCTTGCCAGTATAGACCTGGAAGCTGTATGAGATAAGATAAAGATAACATACATTTTTGTCTTTTACTTCTAGAAAAGTTATAAAAGGGAAGACGGAATAAAAATAGTAAATACATGTATTTAAAATAAATGAACATAAAATTAAATGTATTTTGTATATAAACACATAATTACATTTTAATGAGTAAGTATTTTTTTCAAATGATAAACTGGTCACAACTCTATAAAGTCCCAACATTTCACAATAAAATAGAATAAAATATTACCAACATAATAAGGTCATAAATTGAAAGAAAAAAACTAAATAATTTGAAAATCAATCATATATAAACCAAATCAATTATTTATTACCTGCTCATGTAACCAGTGCGGTTTTCACTTAGGGGCCACATATTGATGCCCCACTTGATGGGTTTGTTTGGCAGAAACTGCTTAAACGCCAGTCGTCCCTTAAACATGAACATGGACTCATCCACGCTCAATTCTCTAAATAATGAATAGATTTGCAAAGAACATGAAAAGCATAGTTTTAGATTATGCACTATTGAAAATAGCAATGTAGCCTACCCAAAAGAACACTCTTGAAAGGAAAACATAATGATCGTAAAGAAAAGAATGAGAATCTACAATTTTAAAAAGTAGGATTAGAAGACCTAAAAGCGTTTGTAAAAAATTGAAAGGAGGATACATTTTTGTCCACTAACAACAAGAAAATTGTTTGAAATTGAAAAGCATAATTTTGAACCTATATATTATTATAATCTTGTTTGCAAATGAGGTACAATATAAACCGGTATAGGTGGCACTGGATGAGATGTTGAGGATCTCAATCACCAGCATCATCTTTGCCAGCTTATCTGGGTTGTCTTCATGTGCTTTTTTGGCCAGATGGAGACACCTCCAAATCAACAAGCATCTGTCTCTTGGCATGACTTTGCCAAACTGTGTAAAGTCTTTCAAAGACGTTTTGTCTGGCGCCAATAGTCCAACATATATTTTAAAAATGCGGGAACCAGCCAAAAAAAAAAGATACATCAGATTCTTCTCAAAGCAGGACACTAGCTTATGTCAAAAACGAAAGAGAAGAAAAATTGAGTTGAAGCAACAACAAAAAATCTACCAATTTAATATCTTAGAAGGTCTTGCTTAAAAATTAAAATAGACATTGTCTTCAGGCGATATATTTTGTTAAAACTATACACCTACCTTTGAAGACTCGCATCTCCAAACACCTACAGAGAGAGCTTTCCGAGATACGTTGTGATTGATCGAAGACAAACCACAAAGTCAGCATAGTGGTGGACAAAAAGGCTCTATGCTAAATCTATACACATTAAAATCTTGCTTTATGTAATCAACAACACACAATCACGAATTGTCTTTGTCTACAAAAGACTTATTTTCATTTCTATTTGGTGGTAACGGATGTTTTACAACATCCGGCAACAGTGATCTGCGCATGCCCAAAATGGAAAACACGACGTCAAGCCACGGGTAAAGTTCGACTCTACCGTCTCTGCGCATGCCCAATGAGGCCTCATTCAGTTGGACCAATCACAGTGCAGTTAGAGCACGCACCTAGCCTAGTGTTCACCAATTCACGTGCTATTTTTAACAGCTAACTGAAAGAACTGGGTCGTTGCCCATGTCAAAAAGAAGATATTCTAAGCTTTCAGAAGATACCAAAATAATAATACAGGGAGGAGGCGAGATAGGCTTTTAAATCGAAACTTTAAAACATGGTAATTTTGTCTCTTAAATGAAACAAAGGCTGTTAAAAACCTTTGAATCCATATCAATAAATCAACAATAACTTAAAAAAATTATATAAAACAGAAAAGTTTTCACTTGTTTTTAACTCAGAATTTGATATGGGTTAGCTACGTCCGGTCGAGTCTATTTATCGGGTGTGGTTATTCCCAAGTCTAGATCTACCGTTAAAGTTCAAAGAGTGTACTCTAATCCCGTCGTGAAAGGTAAAATTAGAGTGCACTTTAATCCCGGGCTCAATGGTCTAGCCAGTTGAGTTCAGTCACACCTTTTCTAATTCTGGGGAAGGAGAGAAGAGGAGATACAAGAAGAGAGAGAGATATAAAAGGGGAGGGAAAGAGATAGAGAGAGTATTAGCATTTCGTCATCTAGACTTCCTAAAAAAGGGGAGAGGGAAGGGGGCAGTTTCAAGAATAATTATGCTGTACGTTAGTAGATGGGTGGGGCAGTCCTGTCTGATAATAGAGGAGGCGAGTGAGAGCGTGTGTGTGTGTGTGTGAAATAGAGAGATAAAGAGAGATGGAGAGAGAGAGGGGGGTAGGGAAAAATGCGGGAGAGAGCGAGATTGAGAAAGGGGGAGAGAGTGGGGAAAAAGGACAAGGGGAGAGAGAGATAGAGAGACAAGGGGAGAGAGTGTGAAAAAAAAGGACAAGGGGACAGAGAGATAGAGAGAGAATTAGAAAGGGATAACAAGCTCTATGTCCCACAGTGTAGGTCTAAGTCTGTTTCCCTAGGAATTATATACTCATGTCTATGTAGGCACCAGATGAAATTCGAATGCCGGACACCTTACTTGTCATTCCACAGCACGGCCAAGTGATCTCTTAGATTTAGCTGCTTTAACTCGTGCCAAAGGGTAAGGGTTAGGGACGAGCTAGCCTTCAGTCACCAGGTCTTGAGCTGTAGTTGAGTTGGTTTAACGTCCATCATCAGCACTATATAGGCTATATTATGGACGGATCGCAAGGCTGATGTCTGACAATTTTATGTGCTGCCACTAAATAGAGACAGAGCGGGGATACCATGACTCCTGTCACATTAAACTGACACCGACCCAACGAGTAGGGAGCGAAATCGCTGTTCTACCCCAGGGCCGCTGCCCCCTCCCCCAGTGTCTTGAGTTGGTATCAATGTAATATTTTTGGTTGAGTCAGTTAGTTCCTTGGTATATGTATTACAACACTGTCTATGTGTCAGACCCTAAATTTAAGACACGTCGCAGTTTTACGATACCCCTTTCTGGTAACGACAGGACAGGAATCCTGGTATCCACTGTCTCCATATGGCAGCGCTGAAAAATTTCAGACGTTACTTTTAGGATCCGTCCACAACATGAAATTGCTGATCACGTTGAACATTAAAAACTCATCTCTGATTATAATCTCTTTAAGGTCTTAGGAAATTTTGTGTGACAGCAGAATTTTCCTCCTTCTTTTCAAACTTCCTCGTCTGTCAGTTATCACGTCGGTCACTGTACATTTTTATAACAACCAAAAAAAATAAAGCAACAATAGATAAAAATTAGAAAACAATTGCCAATTAAAATCTTTTGACACAATCATTAAAACGTGAAGTCTTGAAAATGTGAAACTTTGACATTACATTTCTCAGAAAACAACTGAATCCTAATTAGGCGAAAAAATGAGATGCACGTTTTATTTTTTCTCAAATCTGTGACAACGAAAAACCTTGAAAAAAACGGAACAGTGTTGTTCTGTAAATGCAAACCCACATTTTTGGGGGTGAATATAACATAAGTATATGAAAAAAAATGAAATAACATAACTATTCAAGTATAATACGAATTTGTCAACAATTCTTAAACAAAACAAAGTTTGGAACTAGAACATCACTTTCCCAATTCCGTGACACTACAGGACAGCAAGTTTACACAATTAAACAACTACGCTTATGGTGTAACCATTCTCTCTGCTACGCTCCCTGCAAGTTTACACCACTAGACGACTACGCTCACTGCAAGTTTACACAATTAAACAACTACGCTTATGGTGTAACCATTCTCTCTTTGAGAGGCAAGGCAAATCGGTGCCGATGCATCTACAAGTCGAGGGTTCTAATCCCAATCTCAATCCTTTTTTAAATCAATTTCACTTAAAACCTACTTCTAAACCACTGCAGAAAATACCTAACAATTTCAAATCCACTAATAACTATTCATGGGGTCTGAC
The DNA here is from genome assembly GCA_003991915.1 of Elysia chlorotica. Classification (NCBI taxonomy): domain Eukaryota; kingdom Metazoa; phylum Mollusca; class Gastropoda; family Plakobranchidae; genus Elysia; species Elysia chlorotica. The sequence continues at coordinate 73,269 of RQTK01000975.1, forward strand.
TCTTTCAAAATAAAATTTATAAATACTGCTAGAATAATAGGACTATCCTGTTGTTATCCCCAGGACCTGCCGTCTACAGGAGTGACCCAGTGGTACCCTCTGGAGGGGAGATCAGCCAGGTCTAACGTGCAGGGTGAGATCCAACTCCGACTCAGCCTGGCCACTCGAGAGGATCGGGGAATCCCAGAGGAAAACTTCCTCGTCTGTCGGTTATCACGTCGATTAATTCGCATTTTTATAACGAAAACAAAAAAAGGAAAAAAAGACAATTAGAAAAAAATTGCAAATTAAAATCCTGAAACAAATTAATTAAAATGCGAATCCTTGAAAATGTGTGGAACGTCGACATTAAATCTCTCAGAAGAAGACGGAACCCTAATTAGCTGGAAAAGTGAGATACACGTTTTATTGTTTCTCAAATCTGTGACAAAGAAAAATGGCGAAAAAAAAAACCCAGAACAGTACTGTTATGTAAATACAAACCGAACTTGTTTGAGGTGAATATGGCATACATATATAAAAAATGAAATTACATTCATTTTTCAGTATATAACTGGTTTATCAACAAACATCTAAAATCACTTCGGAAAAGTACCTAAAAATTTCAAATCTACCTATAATTATTCCAGCGGTCTGGCTCTTTTAAATCTAACTTGTACTTATTGCGAACAAGATAATTACTGTGCCTTTCTCTCGCTCGCTCTCGCTCTCTCTCTCTCTCTCTCTCTCTCTCTCTCTCTCTCTCTCTCTCCCCCTCCCTCCCCAGGACCTGCCGTCTACAGGAGTGACCCAGTGGTACCCTCTGGAGGGGAGATCAGCCAGGTCTAACGTGCAGGGTGAGATCCAACTCCGACTCAGCCTGGCCACTCGAGAGGATCGGGGAATCCCAGAGGAGGACAACTGGACCGACTGCAGGCAGCACGAAGACCTGATGTGCATCTTCATAGAGTACGAGCTGAGGAGATACAACGTGAGTTTTGTTTCTCTTTTTATAGACTTTGAAGGTTTTTTGAATAGGTACAACATGAGTTTTGGTCGTCTTTTATAGACTTTGGAGATCATTTAAACAGATACAAAGTGAGTTTTGTCAATATTGCTATTTCTGCCCGTAAAATCTACATCATAATTATGTATCCATTTACCATAGCCTCGCGTAACATAACTATGTGTATCTTGTGCATCCAGGAATCGTTCTATAAGTGAATCAAAATTATTATATTTTCTTTCTTCGTGTAAAATCTGTAACTGGTACACTTCTTTACCATAACCACGCGTAACATACATGACTTTGTGTATCCCGTGTATCCAGGAAGCGTCATACAAGTGGACTGGTGACTTGCCTCAGGTGGCTAAGACAATCCTCCACCAACACGCCATTCAGGGGGACATCACTGAGGTTCAGCAGGCTGTCTGGTGAGTTATTTACCTTTCATAGTATTTTTACCTCTATAGTTTTGAGCATTAGTTCAAAGTACATGTAAAAGCAGACAGCCTGAAATAGTGTAATGTTTCACGAGAAAGATAATGCGTAAAGATTGGTGGGATAATTTAGGTGTTTGCTTCCTGCATTATACCATTGTTTGAAGATTTTTTACCGCCTCAATAAAGAATAGAGTGAGCACACATCACACTAGCTCTCCTACCAATAGCAATGTGGGTGAGAGAGACTGAGAGAGATAGAGAGAGATAGAGAGAGAGAGGGAGAGACAGACAGACAGACACAGACAGACAGGGACAAACATACAGAGACAGACAGACAGAGGCAGACAGGCAGAGACAGACAGACAGACAGAGACAGACAGACAGATAGAGACAGACAGACAGACAGGAACAGACAGACAGAGACATATAGACAGGAACTGGCAGACCGACACAGACAGACAGGCAGACAGACAGGCAGACAGAGTCAGGCAGAGACAGACAGACTAGACAGATACAGACATAGACAGATAGACATAGACAGATAGACATAGACAGATAGACATAGACAGATAGACATAGACAGATAGACATAGACAGAAACAGACAGACAGACAGACAGACAGACACAGACAGACAGAGACAGACAGACAGAGGCAGACAGACAGAGACAGACAGACAGAGACAGACAGACAGACATAGACAAACAGACAGAGACAGACAGACAGAGACAGACAGACAGGAACAGACAGACAGACAGAGACATATAGACAGGGACAGGCAAACAGACACAGATAGACACAGACAGACAGACAGACAGACAGAGACAGACAGACAGAGACAGACAGACAAATACAGACTAGACAGATCCAGACAGACATAGACAGACACACATAGACAGACAGACAGGCTAGACAGAGACAGACAGACAGATACAGACAGACAGACAAAGCCAGAGACAAAGCCAGAACCAGAGACAGGTAGACAGAGCCAGGGACAGGTAGACAGAGCCAGAGACAGGTAGACAGAGCCAGGGACAGGTAGACAGAGCCAGGGACAGGTAGAAAGAGACAGAGATAGAGATAGAGACAGAGAGAGTGAGAGACATGAGGAGAGAAACAATTTTTTTTCTCGTACAGTTATCATAATAAATACAACATTATTATTTTCGGCCGATAGGGGAATAGATTTGGAAAAAGGATGTTGTTGCAGCTGTCCAATTCACACGATCCTCCCCGAGGTCGCTATTAAAACAGCCAGAGAGCAATTTACATATTTAAACTTTGTAACCGGCAAACTCGGTAATTAATCAATAAGCGCATTTTATCTCTTTTTCTCAAACGCTATTTTGACCCCCTCCCCCTTTTTCCCCCTTTGCCTGTCTGTTGTTTGTCTGTTTGTTCATCTCTTTGTCGCTGTGTCTGTGCGTCTTTCTGCTTGTCTATTGTCTGTGTGAACTAATCGTTGTGCCTGTCTGTCTATATGTCTGTGTCTCTATCTGTCTTTTTTGTCTTTGTGTCCGTCAACCTTTCTGTATGCGTGTGTTCCTGTATGTATGTCTGTGTATCTATGTGTCTGTCTGCCTGTGTATCTGTGTGTCTATCTGCCTGTTTGTCTCTGTGTCTGTACCATTGTCTGTCCGTGGTACCAGTCGGTGGCAGGCCTACGTCAGGAAACACATGGAACACCCCCTGAGCTACGAGCTGCTCCACAATCTGTTGCTAGATCTGGACAGACTCTACGAGGACGGGTCCCTCTCTAGGGAAGAGGTGAGTCCAGTTGAGTTCAGTTGGTTTTAACGTCCAACATCAGCTCTATATAGCTATACTGCGGACGGGTTCCAAGACGGACGTCTGACAAATTTATGTGCTGCCACACACGAGACAGCGCGGGGATGCCATGACTCCTGTCTCAGCCGATCACATTATATTTACACCGACCTAACCAGTGGGGGACGAAAATCGAAGTACTGGTGGGCAATTTTTACCTTCATATTATAGCATAATGTAAATAACAGTTAGGAATCTCTGGAATGTTTATGTTTACACACAAAATGAAGACGTTTGGAGCCTGAGACGATTAAAACACTGTTTGAGGATAATTATGTGAGGCACTGGGGGTTGGGGTGGTTGTGATCATCATTTTTATTGGAAAATAGCCTTTTTTTTAAATATCCTTCTTTTGATTTTCCATACAACCTTACCCCTTCCTATTTTTCCTGTTACAAGGAAGAAGCGCTGGCCGAGGCGTTCAACAACTTCATCGACTACAGTAAAAGTCTGTTGAAGAAACTGCGCGAGGTCTACCCTCCCACCAACAAGACTGCGTTTAGACGACTCCATATGATGCTCAGGTAAGGAGTCTGTCTGGGTTCCTGTTACCGTGGCAATGTAGGATAAAGTCATCCAGTTAATAATAAACATGTAATGGAATGCCCTATGTAATTAAAATTTAAAAGGCGGTTGTTATTTCGAAAGAATTGCATTTCTAATTGCTTTGAAGATATTACTTCTTATTTCAATGTCCTGTGTATCTACCAAGGATTTTAAAAATTCTAAGTTGTATTTTTGACAAATCAAATAGACTTAGGCGATACGTTAAGGCGTTGACGCATCAATTTCTCTTTCTTTTTTCTTTTTTCATCTACGTTGGCATCTGACATTACACCGTATGCTTGAAACTAAGGGCAGGTTGACTAATTAATCTCATCGCCAGTGACGTGCTCTTGAAATTAACACCAACAAAAAAGACTTTTTCGACATTGCAGTGCATTAAATGGTTAAATGCGTTTCATCAATCATTATTTCTATCAAATGAATTGAGAACAAGATTCATAAAAGATTAATGAAAGCCTGAGTGTTTTCATTTACAGAACAAAAATACAATTTAATGTTGCTTGAAAGTATAGCGCTTCATTTCATGGACACTTTGGCATACTGTAGCGCTCTGTTGTTTTTTTTAGTTAAGTTACCACGTTCGCATACGATATTAGATAGATAACCATAGTTTTCTGACTAAAAAAAGTTCCACTGATTCATTCTTGCCCAGCGAGTCGGTTCGTCCATTTGTTTTAATGTCCAGGGGGTCATAAGTACAACGTTTTTGTAAGCTCACGACTCGTACTGAATATACAATAATAGGAAGGCTTACGACAAGTCCTAATCTTGTACTTGCAATGTTTTATATCTACATATCGCGTTTACATTGGGGTTGCACAATTGTTCTAAAGTGTTTACAACAACACAAAAACTGATATTATCATATAATAATGTTCATCATTTACCTATTCCGATACCCCTCCTCTCATAAAACTACCCTGGTCACACAAACCCACACATACACAAAATCCCTTACATATGCACACATTAACACCCCTACTTCTCACAAACATACGCTGACCCCCCCCCCCCAACCTACACTGACCCTAACCCACACCTACACTGACCCTAACCCACACCTACACTGACCCTAACCCACACCTACACTGACCCTAACCCACACCTACATTGACCCTAACCTACACCTACACTGACCCTAACCCACACCTACACTGACCCTAACCCACACCTACACTGACCCTAACCCACACCTACACTGACCCTAACCCACATCTACACTGACCCTAACCCACACATACACTGACCCTAACCCACACCTAAACTGACCCTAACCCACACCTACACTGTCACCAGCTGCCTGGCCACGATCCACAAGATGGCCGTCTTCAAGAAGTGCTGCCCGTTCCACAGGGAGCTGCATTCCGAGGTGCTCAGCCTCATCAAGGTGGGTTATTAATCACAAGGGTTTTAAGAAGTTGATCAGTAAGCAGTCATACCCACATTTCAGGCTTGATTCTTTATTCTGATGGATAGTTATATGATTAGAAACAGAGCGCCAGAACGTTATTGATTTTCATGCTCTCTAGATAATTCCATATTTAATAACCTTCCCCTTCTCTTTGTGATTTTTTGATGAGATGGTCAACAAAGATACATAATTATTTCAGATTCAATATTGTTTATGCTTTTTAATTCTATGAAGCTTTATAATTATCCTAAAGTAATTTTAAAAGGTAAAAGTAAAAAAAATGACTTTCCACTCAACATCAATCTTTGTTGGTTAAAATGTATGAAAACGTCAATGTTTTGTTTCATCTCCTCAAGAAATCGAACGTGGAATGGTACGATCGTGTGTACAGTAGCTGTAAAGCTCACGCCAAGGTAAATATCGGAAAAGCAAAGGCTCTCTAGAGTTCTTTACGTGTCTAATCCCCGACACTGCCTTAAACAATCTCATTATAATCCGAACTGTCTGAGATTTTAGCAAATTTTTATGTTTGCTATCGGACATTTTTCTGTTAATAAGACATGAATAATGTATACTGGAAGAGAGGAAAAAGAAAGAAAAAGAGAGAGAGAGAGAGAGAGAGAGAGAGAGAGAGAGAGAGAGAGAGAGAGAGAGAGAGAGAGAGAGAGAGAGAGAGAGACAGAGAGACAGAGACAGAGACAGACAGCCAGAGACAGAGGCAGGGAGATATGTAAATACCATTCAAAAGGTTATAGCACATATGAAAGGGCGTTTTCCTTTTTTTTTCTCGCCATATTATAATGTTAGTTTGGTATAGAAATAACACTTGGTAATTAAATATACAATAATCTCGATATGTTTATTTATTTCATTGCATCAAAAATTTACAATGACTTTCCAAGAGTAAAACTGGGAATATTAATGTTTCATTTTACTCCAATTTATTTTCTCTGTAAACCCGCTTTGTACCTCGACAAGACATAAATATTTTGTGCCACTGTGTTAAACTATAACCGAAATTGCGTTTGTTAAGAGGTTGTGTAGTTTATAAGTTTCTCTACCAATCTACTGTTTATTTCAGAGCGAGGAGGAATCTCTTCAGGGTCTTATAGAACTGTGTAACCAGCTAAACTCCGATATCTACAAGGCTTACCACAACTACAACAGCCTGTTTGAAGAGTGAGTGTTGTATCATACACTTCAGTAACTGTTGTTATGTTGGGACAGAGTCATACAGAAACATACGCTTACACTAACCGATTTGCAGCAACAGAAACCGATATAGATTCCTTGATTTCACAATTTGAAAATCATGTTGTTTAAAGGTAAAGGAGGTACCAATTATTGAATATAAAAATAAGGTCTTGGTATGATTACGTTGATAGCTACATATTGCACATTTCAAAAATAGGACAACCTTTGAGATGAACCCGTTTCTTCTTCTTATAGGTTTCAAATAAAGGTTACTATATATGTCACAAAGTCGACAATACATCCCTTTTCTTATTTCCATTTGTACCTTCAGAATCAGCAATATAGTTTGCTCTTCTACCGTGTTTTGTTTTCCCCCCAGAATGACTGGCGTACACTACTTCCAAGTGACATACAAACAGATGGAGAAAGCGGTAAGATTTTGACAGACATACAACTTACTCCTATCCTATTTTTATAAATTTAGGAAAATTTTTAGTTCAACAATATCTATAGATGTCTCTTCTCCTTTAGACTTCATTGAATGCTGACTTTGTTCTCACAGCAAGAATGCATAAAAACATAGGAATAGATTTTTACTGTTTGCTGTTATGGCCGATTGTATACGTGTTAAACTGCTTGAGTGTTGTCATCTTTCAACACTTATATATTTTTTTTAATTTCCTATTCGCTATAACTTTAATATTTAGTGAGTCGTATAATATACGTCTGTAATTTTTTTGCTCTTCAATTCATACAGAATACTTTATATTCATTTATTCAGTTTGGAATGCATAGATTTTTCTTAATCTTCGCCTGCTTTGTTGAAATCGATGCAATGATAGAAGAGCCATATTGCCCTTTATATAGCTGCCGCTGCTAAGCTTAAAAATGGATGCGCAACGCTATCTTTATTTTTATAATAATTTTATCTTTTATCATCGTCCAGCATGAACAGAAAACTGTAGAAATGCGTATTTCTAGTTTAGAGAGAGGGTTTGCAGACAGTAAGGCAGACAATAAGAGGGAAAGAGAGCTAGATATATAGATAAATAAATAAGAGAAAGATAGGTACAGATATAGAGAGAAAGACAGAGTGACAGAGAGAGAGTGACAGATAGATAGATAGATAGATAGATAGATAGATAGATAGATAGATAGATAGATAGATAGATAGATAGATAGATAGATAGATAGATAGATAGATAGATAGATAGATAGATAGATAGATAGATAGATAGATAGATAGATAGAAGATGAGAGAGAGAAAGAGATAGATAGAAGATAAGATAGAGCTGAAAATAAAATAAATGTCAGCGTTTTTCTACTACGTGACGCTGAGAAAGTGATATCTGTTACTGGTTTGGAGAATGCTGAAACCAATAATCTTTGTATAACCGTGATTTTATTCTTATTTATATTTTGTTTACCTTTGCTATCAAAATATACAACGATTTTTCATTCATGTATATATTTATTTGAATAGTTTAGAACTCCATTACTTTTGAATATTGTTTGTCAAAATTTCATGTATTGCCTGCAGCCCATAGCCCAATAATAACTGTATCTTGTTTTTTAAAACTTTCTTTTTGTGCAATCCTTTGTTTCAATTTGTTTTCAAAGCTTTTTGTTGTTTTCCCCACCTAGCTTTCTGTCGATATGAAGAAAGGCTTGGAGGACGAGGTTTGTGTGTATATTTCATGTTTGGCACACTTTGCTAACTGTGGTCTCATTAATGGTGAAATACTCTTTCTATAATTCTATATCACTTCGGTTAAATATTATGGTATAATGCACATTATTTTTCTATTGTATAATGCTATGGTCTCATACTCAATTTTTATAGCACTGTGGTTTTACAATAACGGCGCATTGCTAAAACACTGCAGCTTGTGTGATACAATGCTCACTCTATATAGCACTGCATGTTTAATATGGTAGTAAAAAGCTCACTCCATATTGTAATAATGCTAGTATGGTATAGCACTGCATGTTTAATGTGGTAAAAATAGCTCACTTCCATTTTGTAAAACTGCTATTATGGTTCTATGCTACTTTGTAACACTGCGCTTTTATATGGTGCAATGCTCATTCTCTATAGCATTGCAGCCCTATGTGGGCTTAAGGGTACTTACGTTTACATATACTGCTTTGGTGTTATACTGCATCATGGTTTATGTACATCACTATGGTCTAGACTTAGCACCATGGTTAACATATCGTTCTGTGCATTGTGGTTCATATATATATCTGTGGTTCACATGTAGCACTGTGGTTTATATGTTGCGCTGTACATTGTGGTTCACATACATCTCTGTGGTTTACATGTAACATTGTGGTTTATATGTAGCACTGTGGTTTACATATCGAGCTGTGCTTTGTGGTGCACATACATCTCTGTGGTTTACATGTAGCACTGCTGTTTACACATCGTGCTGTGCATTGTGGTTCACATACATCTGTGTGGTTTACATATCATGCTGTGCATTGTGGTTCACATGCATATTTGTGGTTTACATGCAGCACTGCTGTTTACACATCGGGCTGTGCATTGTGGTTCACATACACCTGTGTGGTTTACATGTAGCACTGCGCTTTACATAATTTCGTTCTGCTTTTCATACATCACCATGGTTTACACACGAAATTGTTGTTTTATATCGTACAAATCTTTTTCTATACACCACTATCGCTACAGAGATACTAACAGAGATAGACATTTTATGGAAAAAAAATAACAAGATTGTAAAGTGAATCCAGGATAATTATAGGTCCAACATTTGGTTGTATAGTGCAGATAATCGATGTTTATACCTCGAGGCTAACAATCAGTTTCACATAAATAAACAAACATTTTCATTTCCAGTCAAAGTGATCTATATCATTGAAGCATTAGACGCTACTGTGACAGCCTATAGTGTTAGCTAACAGACTTGCAGGGTACTCTAATATTACTCACTCAGTACATGAGCGCAATACTATAATGTTAAAAAAAGATCACAAAAAAGGTAAATTAAGTTTCATCGCGAGCGCAGAGCTGGGAGTGATGTTCTTGTCTCCACTGGCGGGATCTTCCTGCCTGTCTCATGGCAGACTCATTGCATAGCCTATCTAGTCATAAATATAATATCACTGGTTATGCCTTGCTTGCCTTTACCTTCAAACCATTACATTTGCTATCTCGTTATGCCCAAAGGAGAATCAGACATCTCATGAATTTTCATTGCATTTTAAATTTCCTTAAAGTTTGAAGCCCCTTCAATGTTAATTTAAATTTGACGCAAGCAACGGTTGCTTTTCATTTGAGTGTAGCTCTCAAATTCTCGAGAGTGTACATCGAAAATTCACCACCCAATCATCACTGCCAAGTTGGTTTAGATCTCATCATTGCTTTTTAACGCATGTATGGAAATTTACAGGACAAACCCATGCTTAAAATAGCACAAATTGAGTTTCATTTACATGTGAAATGTTTCATTACAAAACCTATGGTAACTTTCAATAATTTAGTTTTTCTTCAAATACATATTCGCTGTTGTTGATGAGTCAACCATCTTCTCTGTTATTAGATTGTGTTTTTACATTATGTTAAAGACTATTTTTTCTTGTTTTTTTTTTGTTTTTTTTTCCTTTGGTCAATCTAATCGAATTTCTATCTCATGTACTTCTCTCTAAAGCCTATGCCTACTCTATCGTAGAATATTTCGAAAATTCTAAATGTTTATTTCTTTCAGCTTGCGCTCAAAGTATTCCATAACCCTTTATTAATACTATGTTTGACTTTAAATATTCTATAATGTAGCCTTCATAGTGATGACGTTGGACCTTAAACATCTTGCTTTACGGTGTGTTTTTTTTTTCAATTCAGCGAATTCGTTTGTCAAAATTGTGGAGCTTTTCAGAAACAAATTCCATGGTTTTTTTTAAGTAATTGGATAACAGCCCGGGCTGCTACGACAGATGTTATGTTTTTGTGTCTTTTATTTTCACTGGGGGGTACAATGATCCAGGGGTAGAGCATCGGCTTCCGACGCAAAAGGTCCCGAGTTCGAATCCTGGCGGTTGCGGTCCCTACTGGTTGGGTCGGTGTCAGTATAATGTGACCGGCTGAGACAGGAGTCATGGTATCCCCGCCCTTTCTCGTGTGTGACAACACATGCAATTGTCAGACGTCCGTCTTGGGGTCCGTCCACAATATAGCATATATAGTGCTGATGTTGGACGTTAAACCAACTCAACTCAATTCAACTTTTATTTTCCCTGTTCCACTCTAAAAGGGTGTACACCAAAATAATCTCCACGATCAATACTAATTGCGAAATCTAGAGAATTTGGTTTGCATATTTTATTTACTTTGAGCGACACAAATTAAGCATCTATTTTTAGGCACATAAGAAAAAAGAACCTAACCCATACATTATAAATATGTTTTCGAAAATGTGAACTACTCTCTCTCTCTCTCTATCTCTCTCTCTCTCTCTCTCTCTCTCTCCTATGTCTCTACGTCTCTACATTCCCTCTCTTCTCCCACCTCTATATTTTCCTTCTCTCTCTTTCTCTCCCCCCCCCTCTCTCTCTCTCTCTCCCTGTCTCTCTCTCTCTCGCCCACTTCCTTTCTTTCTTTCCCCCTTTCCTATTCTTATCTTTCCATCTTTCTCGCTCTTTCTCTCACTCTTTGATGCGTTTTATGACTGTATACTAAACTAGCATTCCACTGTGTACTCACAATCCCAGTTTAGCTTGTTTTCTTTCCCCTTATCATTAAATGCGTCATAATATTATTATTTAACCTTCATTGTAATAAAATCATCGGCCTTAACACCAACTACGCTTTTTTGTGTGTCACAGCTATCACTCATTTTCAGGAATCAGCCCCAAATGCATATACTTGGCATTACATTAAAATAACCTCCCCAATCTTCTGTCATGATCATAATATCAAAACAGCATTACTCTAAACTTGGTATAGCATTGAACTATATAACACCCCCAATATCCTATCCTGCATGAGCAAAAAAGAATTACTTTAAACTTGGTGCAATATTGAACCATAATGCAATCTTCTATCCTATTACAAGTTTGAAAATGCTCTATTTACAATAAATCTTTATTAATTCGCTCATATATTATGTTGTCATAATTTTTATCATTTAGCTTAAAAAATAAACAATACATGAATTGTTCTTGTTCATCACTCACAAATACTTGATATACAACCGATCTATATTCCACCCCTCACTCATAATTGTCTCTATCATGTTATGTTTCACTATTAAGTTACTTCCATCTTTGACGAGCGTTTGTAGTACCTCAATTCTTAGAAACAAACACTATCACCAACTGCTACTTGTTAACATTCACTTCTAATTTCTTTAAAGTTATTTTGTCACCTCGCATCACCTACGCTAGCTTTGCCCCACATAAGATCTAACATCAGCATTATCTTGCAAAATGATTATTATCTCTTACTCTGCTCTATCTGTTTTATTTAACTGTCTACTCTGATTTCTCTTTCTAAATTTTACATTAAATACATCCTATGGGGGTCAAATCTGCCAAAAACACGCTTGTGCTATCATGCAAAGCTTTTGCTTTTTTCACCTCGTACACCACAAGGGCTAGCCTCTTACACCATCTGTTCGCTTTTAAATAGGCTTAGAAAAAGAGGGTTTCCTACGAGGTTTAATTTTAAGGAAATTAATTATGAATGTAATAATACTTACAAATGTTCTGAGTTGACTTGAATGTTGAATTCTATCTTTAAATTTTTATTAATCCAAACAAAATGCATCATGTAAATATAACTGTGTCTACACGTTTCTTTCTAATACTGCTTTATTTTAAGGCTCATCGGTCCTATAGATTTCGAAACTAATTTTAAAAGTAGTAAATAGTTTCTAAAAATTTGGTTCATTTTCAATAGCCCACAAATTGTATGCACTAAGGAAATTCTCTTGTCAGGCACAATTTTAATATAATTGTGACATCACAAATCCTCTAACCAGTTGAGATAATAATTACAATAACAGTACCGATTTTTATATTAAGTTCCATCTTCCAATCCTGTTTTTTGGCATAAATACATAACTTATACTGAAAACATCAAACATACTAATTATTGGGGAATAGCATACCCCCTCAATATTATATGTAACCTCCATCCAATATGAACACAGTTCACATACTACTTAATATTTGAAATAGCATCCCCTTGCAACACAACAAATTATACATAACCTCCATATGATACAACTAAACACACCTAACATAGTATATAACATGGGGTAAAGCATCCCCCTTTCAATAAACTATAATTATAACTTCCAAACCCACAAACAACCCACTTAACATCCCCACCGCCCCTCTTCCCTGTCAGCTCGGAGAAGAGGTTAACCAGGACACAGAACGCATCCTCAAGGTCAACGACTGTCTGCACGAGCCTTCCTCCCTGGGCCCGCTCCTCGCCAGCTCCCAGCCCGGCGCCCTCAACCTCAACACGGGCCTGTTTGAGCTCTACATGAACCTGCAGGAGTTCTCCAGATACGGCCGCCTGCTTCCTCACAGGTAGGTGCTGCTTAAGCTTGGTTCTATGTTCATGAACAAAGGTATTTTCCGCTCGTTTGTGTAAAGATATCGTTTGCGAGCTGCAAGAGTTCTCCAGATACGGCCGCCTGCTTCCACACAGGTAGGTGCTGCTTAAACTTGGTTCTATGTTCATGAACAAAGGTATTTTCCTCTAGTTTGTCTAGCGATATCGTTTGTTACCTGCAAGAGTTCTCCAGATATGGTATCTGCTTCCGCACAGGTAGGTGGTGTTTAAACTTGATTCTTTGTAAGTGAATTTTCCTTTAGTTTGTCTAACGATATCGTTTGCGAGCTGCAAGAGTTCTCCAGATAACTTCGCCCTTGTCGCACAGGTAAGTGAACTTAAACTTGATTTTATGCTAGTCATTTTTCCCTCTAGCTGTATCGTTTGCGAGTTAAAAAACCTATAATATTAGAGTGTCAAAAGCAAAACTTTCTCCTTGTTATAACTATTCATTGGTATTAAGTAAAGTCTTATCGGTGACGGGACCCAGATTGAGGTAACTGCGGTTTTGTTGATCACATTATACTGAAACCGACAAAACCAGTATGAAAAAGGCAGTAGCCAGAGCACGGCTGGAACCACGGACCTCCTGCGTCGAAAGCCGAGGCTCTACCTTTGAGCTAACGCGCTCCCAATCGCGTCAATCGTGATCGACTTTTTCTAGCAGAACTGTTGGCCCCAAAAGTTCAAAACCTTCTTGGGTTCCTTCTTTGTTTGGGAAGGTGATTATGCGAAAAATCTTGGTAGCCCGTAGTGTCCGTTTATGACTTCACTTCAATATCCATATCTTCAGTGGATTGCGTATAAGGTTCCTGTGTAGACCTAGTTTTCATCATTTAAGGGCTTCCACAGTAAGGTGTGTGACTGGCCAGGCTCGCTTGGAGTTACTGCTGCATGGTTTTCATTCGTTCGCGCGCTTTAGTGGTGCTGCTGCAGCCTTTGATATCAAAGGAAGAGTGCAATTCTTTAGTCAGCACGAGTTAGCCAACCCGATCTTGTGTCTTCCGTCTAAAGCTGTTTTGTTGTGAATCTAGCATGGGCAAACATACAGACCATTTAGATTAAATTTTGTACAGAAACTAGAATGATGTAGAATATTGACTTCTTTTTTTTTCAAATCATCTGAAAAAAAATCCATTACAAGACAACAATACATAAAAATTTGTTACCGAAAGGTCATTTTTATTTTAGGTGGTGTAATGGTCTTGCTATGTAAACAAAGTGACGCATGTGAAGCATACAATTATTATGTATTAGCGATTTGAGAAGTTAAAAAAAGAACAAAATGAATCTGGTTGGGTAGCGTATTAATTCTCAAATGTAGAAAATAAGGACTCAATGCAACTACATTGAACAATGTATCCCAACAAAGGGATATAACTCTCCATTAATTTCTCTTTCACCAGTGACATCAAGCAGTTGTCGATCTTGAACTACTACCACTGGTTTAAGTGTGCGGTCACCAAGTGGTTGATCATCGCTCACCACAGGGCTGATCGTAGGATCAGGAAAGCTGTAGAGCTAGAGAAGGTGAGCAAGGAAGTTAATAAGTGGGTGAGTTATTTTGCAGATGAGACCCAAGAACAAAGTCTGAAAATTGACAAAGTCAATGAGTGAGGTGGTTGGTTTCTAAACGTCAGCGTCAATATAACTGCTATATCGTGGATGGGTCTTAAGACGAACGTCTGACTATTGGTAAAGGAAGGGGGTGAGCGAGCGAGTTGGTTTGTTGGTCTGAGGTATACTCTACCTTGTACATGACAATATTTATGTTGGCTTGACCATTAAATATACTCTTAAAGCCTCATTTTAACACATCATAACTGAACATAGCAGGTTCAATAGTTTGGGGAAAATGAAACAAGGATAATTCACTAAAATTTAACTGTAAAAAGGATATATAATTATTGTCATTGATACGATTAATAATCTTACTACTTTATAAAATAGAAAGAAATATTCACCCTCAACCCTTTTCACAATAAATAATATGAATATTTTGATTAAAGTAATAGCGTTAGACTTTTTATTTGCATACCTTAAGACGAGTCGTAACATTACCACGAAGTATCATTGTACTTACAACTAACAATGTGTAGTAAAACTTATTATTAACATTTTAATCATGAAATGAGATATCAAATAATACAACTTTCTTACACTACAAATACACTCTCAGTCTCTTAAAATTTCAAGACTAGCCCTCACTTTATAAGGACGTTCCAAGTTTCTTATCTCTCCACAGGTCGCTCATGCTGAAGCCGCAGTCAAGTACAGTACCTCTGCTGTGGATGTCTGCTGCTGCTTCACCCAGGTGGGTCAACACACACAAACACACACATACATACATACATACATGCATATATTATACACGGCAATATAAACGCGTACTGCTGCATTGCACACACTCATAGACGTATATATATATTGCAATATCATACACGGCAAAATACACACATACTGCTTCTGCGCACACATATATATTATACTTGAATATAGCTACATTACATACGGCAATATACACGCATCCAGCTACTGTATACACACACACACATATAATACTTTAATATAGCTTCATTATACACGGCAATATACACATATACTGCTACTGTACTCAATCATAATAAGACTCAAATATAGCTACATTGCACAGGACAATATACACACATACACCTACTGTATACACACACATATATACTTAAATATTCTACACGACAATATACAAACATACTGCTACTGTATACTTACATATAGACTAAAATATAGCTAGAGTATACACAGCAATATACACACATACTGCTACTGTATACTCACACATATACATAAATATAGCTACATTATACAGGGCAATATACACGCCATACTGCTTCTGTATACACACGCATATCGACTTAAATATAACTAAATTGAGCACGGCAATATACACAGATACAGCTGCGAACACACACGCAGATACTTATATATTGCAATATCATACACGTCAATTTACACACTTACTTCTGCATTGCACACACGCATTATGGACATTCTGGATATTGAGGTATGGAAAATAAGCAATGCAATGAAATCATAGGTATTAATACGTTTATTCTTATTAGATAGAGATACTGATTGTTTAGTATTGGTGTAATTTCATTGTCTGAGCCTTTACCATTTCCTTTTTTCATCCAATCAGAATTTCAAGGATAGTTGAACATTATTAATGGCTCAATAACAATAAAAAGTAATAATACAACTAGATACTTAATCCTAGTTTTGTTGGACTGTTTTTGTCTTCAGATTACAGAATTCTGGAAACAATTAGCTTGGCCAGATCGCGCAGGCGCATACCCGTTTGTCTACAAGCTGACAGAGGTACTGCCTACTTTACTACTACGTACCTACCAAACTACCTGGTTACCTACCTAACTACCTGGATACCTACCTAATTACTGCTTACCGAACTAATTTATTACTGCTTACCATTTTAACAACTGCTTGCCTTCCCAACTACCTACTTACCTAACTAATTTTTCATTTCTAACTACTTCCTAACCGATCTATTTATTTAACCACCTATCTATCTATCTATCTATCTATCTATCTATCTATCTATCTATCTATCTATCTATCTATCTATCTATCTATCTATCTATCTATCTATCTATCTATCTATCTATCTATCTATCTATCTATCTATTATCTATCCCTCTTCTCTAAACGCGTAAAGTTGTGTAAGTATCTGTCTCCCTCCCCTCTGTCTTTGTCTCTCTGTCTCTCTGGATGCCGTCTGCCTGTCTGTCTGTCTGCCTGTCTGGCTGTCTCTCTGTATGTATGTATGTCTGTTTCTCTCACTCTCTCTATATATATATCTCTCTCTATTTCTCTCTCTCTCACACACACACACTCCCTCTATCTCCTTACGTTAAAGAAATATTACTTTTATGATAGTTTTCACTATTTGCACATATATACGTGCTCACAGCCATAATAATATTTTAATTGTGGTGGAGATTTGAAAAGTGAACTAAACTCTCCCCCCATCCCCATCCCCCTTCTCCTTCCTTTTATAACCAGGACATCTGTAACGGAGCCAAACTGTACGCTGATCTGGTCCACACGAAACTCACTGAGAAAGGTTACTATGACGACGAGGGCCAGTTCGACGTCACAGAAGAGGTAAAGGAGCATCTTTGTCACTCTTTTACTACTGGTTTAGATGAATGTCACCCCACGCTTTAACGACCACTGCGGTCATAGAAGTAAAGGCTTTAAAAATGTCAATAATTATGCAAAAATGCTTGTAATGTTTTACAAGGGTTTTAGGATGTGATAAATACTTGGTAATGTTCATCATTATAATACTGCATTGTTGTTGTTTTTTATTTCTACCTCCCCCCTCTCAATCAATCCTCACCAGCTGTGTATCACCATCAACAATATCGAGCAAGTGAGGCGCTCTCTCAAACCGCTGCCCACCCTGCTCGACTTTAACGAGATCCAACAGGCAGTCGAGCTAGCTCGCGATGAGCCACTCCACCACGCCCACCACAAGAAGGGCGGGGGTTCGAACCCTCAGTCTGGCGGGGACGCCGCCGTGGGCTTATTGGGCACGGCATCTCTTCAAGGCATTATCAAGATGGCGGACGAGAGCATGGTCAACAAGATTCGACAGGTGGTGGACAGGGTGGCTGACAAGGTCAGTGAGTTGACACAGTTGAGTTGAGTTGAGTTGGTTTAACGTCCAATATCAGCACTATATAGGCTATATTGTTGACGGTCTATGTGTGTCAGCACGTAAACTTGTCAGACGTTAGTATTGGGACCTCTCCTTAATATAGCCTCTAAAGTGCTGACGTTTGAAGCTAAGTTACAACACACTTACCTTTTTTCCTAAGCTTTGAGTGAATACTTTTTTTTTCCATAGGATATCGTCCACTTAGCTCTCTGGTCTTCTTTCTCTTTGGGAGAGTATAATCTGGGAGCAGGGAGTGGGCGAGTTGAGTTGAGTTGAGTTGGTTTAACGTCCAACATCAACACTATATAAGTTATACTGTGGGCGCGCCCTAAGATTGAAGTCTGACACATTAATGTGCTACTACATACGAGACACCGCGGAGATGCCATGACTTCTGTCTCAGCTGGTCACATTAAACTGATACCGACCCAACCAGCGAAACAGCTCGAACCCAGACCTTTTGCGTCGGAAGCCAATGTTCTACCCCAGGGTCACTGCGACCCTCGTGAGTTGACACACATAATAATGCCAGCTATTGCCTTTATACAGAAAACAGTTTGCACTTTCTTAAATTCTTTTCGTCAAGTGGCAAACAGAGCCCCCCTCCAGCCAAAATCTTTACGGATTTTAATACCAATCGTCATATAAGTATTGTTGTAATCCGCATAAAGAAAATAAAAATGAAGTCCTGCATTTTTCAACCTCTAGTTGTGTTAGTTTTACTCTGTCCCTCAGTTGTTAAGTTGTTCGCATTCCCCTCTTTATTATTACTTTTTCACATTAGATATAATTGCCAATGGTCAGTGACTTGTCCCTCACATCCTGACCCTCTATGTTGCAGATGCGACCGGACATCAAGAAAGACGTGTTCCACCTGAACTGGGCTCCCGAGTCGCTCCCAGCCGAGGAGGTAAGCTATTCAGTTCTCTATAGAGGGAGGGAGAGAATTCTCTCCCTCTCTCCGGGTTTAACGTCTCCTAGGTTCCCCTAGCGGATCCTATACGGCGACAGGCGGCGTTGACAGAAGACAAAAGCAAGACATGATAGATCCTATACTAGTTCATTCTCTCCCTCTCTCCGGGTTTAACGTATCCTAGGTTCCCCTGGGGGATCCTATACGGCGAAGGAGGTAAGCTACAGTCACAGTTTTTATTAAGAGCAATCTGTGGCTACGGTCTATTTGGTCGATGTAGGTTTTGTTTGTTAATATCGTAAAGTACAATGTCATCAACTAGTTTATATCGTTGGCAGGTCCCATAAAGTCTGAATATTTAATGTGTTGTCATAAACATAGCAGAGATACTGGGATTGATAATACTGATAACGCGATCCAAACAGTTTAAAAGAAGGCGTAATGATAGAATATAAAAATAGCATATAATGTGACAACTTGGTCAGTTGTGAAAAACTATGTCACAGATGTGCCAAACGGAATCGTAACGAGGGGTTCAAACGTTACAAGTCGGTCCATCTTGTTTCTGCTATAGATCCGAATTAACGAATAGGGGATTAGTAATTCAGTTTTTATCTAGATAAGTAAGCATTCGATTGATGTTGTTTTCCATTAGTTTTAGCTGTTTTTCTCGAGTCCTTATGCATTTTTTATTTCTCAAGAGACAACTTATACATAATTTTCCTATTTAGTAGGATAATAGATTTAACCCTACATAGAACATGGGTTTTCCTCTCAAATAATAAGACATATAAATTTATTTGTGAAAGATAAGATCATTTTTTAAATACCCCCCCTTCCCCCCGCGCGCACCACCAAAGATATGAACACAAACATCCTCCAAAACTACGTTTACTGTTTCGCTTTCTCGCTGTATGAAATGAAAGAATACTAAAAATCCTTCTTATCAGATGACAGTTAACTTTCTTGCACGCGAGTATTAACTGTTAAAACCACAAGTCATTATGATCTCTGCGTATCGTACACTTTTGATAAGGGCTAGTAAACAAAATAATGTTCATTTTGATAACCCGAAGAATATACTGTAAACAAGATGCCACTCCTTAGTTCTTTATGCTAAATGACATCTTCTATAATATCTATCGATTCATTTATCTCTTTTTCTCCCCCTTACTCTCTCTATTTCTCTCTCTCTCTCTCTCTCTCTCTCTCTCTCTCTCTCTCTCTCTCTTTAGAGGTGCTCGACACAGAAGAGATGGTGAGACTCTACCGTAACACCCAGTAGCCTTGGTTTTATCATGTTAGGGACCCGTACGGGTTGGTTTATCTATAATTTATAACGGTATTTATGTCATGGTTGTGGATAACAACATATCTTTAAAAAAAAACGAAAAGAAAACAACAACAACAAAAAATAGCACCAAAAAAAAAACAACAACGAATGAAACCTGAATAAGTTATTCTCATTTTTAGCGTCAGATTCAATGCTAATGTTTTATGTTGAGTTTTTAGGTACTTTCTGCTGATAATCAGAATTTTTTTATTATGTATTTATTGAGCTTACTCATCTAACAAACAATCAACAAAAATCAACATCTCTAACTGTGTGCTTAATTGTTTAATTGGAGTTCTCACTTTGTTTCATAACGCAATTACGTGCTTCTACGTCGCTGACTTTGTTTTATTCTAAAAAGCCTTGGACTAATAACATAATCTAATGCTCGACAAAATATTAACCTTTATGTAATTCAAATCATTTTTTTTAACTCTTCGAGAATCCATTTCAATGTCAGCCAACCTAACTTACTTTACTTTTCCGATCCAGCAGCCATCTCTCTCTCTCTCTCTCTCTCTCTCTCTCTCTTTCATTCTGTCTCTTAAAACAATTTAATTACCACATTTCTGCGTCCCATACTTGTCTTTGGCTATGTAAAATAAACGCACGCCAGATAACAAACATGTAAACACCCCCGATCTTATACCTTAATTTTTCACAAGGTTTTCACACCCCTCCTATCCTCCCCCCCCCCCCCCCCCCCACCCTCCTCAGGCTGTAGGCGATCTACTGGAATACCTGGACAGCAACCTGCTCACCCTCAACAAAAACCTCCTGAAGACGAACTTCGAGCGCATCCTCTCCTCCATCTGGGTGGAGGTGTTGGAGGAGTTCAGGGAGGTGCTCGACACTGAAGAGATGGTGAGACTCTAACTAAACACCCAGCAGCCTTGGTTTTATGATGATAGGGGCCCGGACGGATTGGTTTATCTATAATTTATAGTGGTGTTATGTTATGGTAGTGGATAAAAAGAAATCTAAAAATGTATGTATCAAAACAACAACAACAAAAAAAACAAGAAAAAAGAACTATCCAAAACCAAACAAAACCCCCGCATCTGTCCATCATTTGAAAGCACTAGTAATAATGACTACTGATTCTGCTGCTGCTGCTACTATTACAACTAGGATAATTCGTACAACTGCAGTTGCTAATTTCACTATCACTGCTGCTTCTATCGCTAATACTTGAACTTCTTCAACTTTAAAAAATCCCACACTAACCTCACTCTCTCTCTCTCTCTCTCTCTCTCTCTCTCTCTCTCTCTCTCTCTCTCTCTCTCTTGGTTTTATAACATAACCTAATGCTCGACATTAATATTATTCAAATCCTATCTTTAACACTTCGAAAATCCGTTTTAATGTCAGCCAACCTGAGATAATTAAGACTTTCTCTGTTATTTTCTTTCCCGTCCTGTTTTTCCCGTAGCGGCCTCCCGTGTTCTACCAGCGAATGTTCCAAGCCCTCAGTCTACTGGTGGACTTCCTGTACGCCAATGGGAACGGTCTGGAGATGGAGGCCATCCTTATTGAACCCTTCGAGGTGAGAAGGGAGTAAAGAATAATGTTACTGTGGTACTGTGATAGTATTGATGTAATCGTGTCTGGAAGGAAATCAATAAAAGAGCAACAGCGTAAACACGAAATACGACAAATCCGAACTTACCCAAATAAATGAAATTGTACGATGTTATAAAACCTTTCACTGTAGAATTTACTAGATCAGTTTTAATTTCTTGAGTAATCGAAGTAAAGTTGAAGATAACAGTACAGGTATTTAAAAGTAATAAAATATGCCATAATAAACTTTGTTGTGTCTATATACAATATTTATGACAATGATAAGATCTACCAAGCTCAACCGCACTTTTTCTGCATTCTTCTCAGAATCTGCGCAAGGAGCTGACGATGCACAAAATGGACACACTGACCCTCATAGAAACGTTTCTATGTGGAGAAGAACGAGCAGCAGGTTTGTGACTGGGTGGGGGAGATAGACAGGTGGATGGTTGGTTGGTTGGGTTTGTTTCACGTCCAACAGCAGCACTATAAGGCTAGGATGAGAGAGATGGAGAAAACTATAGAGAATAAAAGAGAAGTCAGAGTGAAGGGGAGATTGTGCGAGAGAAAGAGGCTTAGTGTAAATCGAGAAGGATGGAGAAAGAGGGTGAAAGAGGGTGAACGAGGAGGAGAAAGAGGGGACAAAAAAGGGGGGGGGTACGGGTAAT